>VYZT01050122.1:2937-52527 GCA_013400735.1 Pomatostomus ruficeps | reverse complement strand
CTGTGCTATCCCGGAGGTGCCCTGTGCTGTCCCGGGAATGCTTTGTGATATCCCGGGAGTGCCCTGTGCTACCCCGGGAATGCTCTGTGCTATCCCGGAGGTGCCCTGTGCTGTCCCAGGAATGCTCTCTGCTATCCCGAAGGTGTCCTTTGCTATCCCTGGAGTGTCCTGTGCTATCCGGGATGCCCTGTGCTGTCCCTGGAGTGTCCTGTGCTATCCGGGAATGCCCTGTGCTATCCGGGAATGCCCTGTGCTATCCCGGGAATGCCCTGTGCTATCCCTGGAGTGTCCTGTGCTGTCCGGGGATGCCCTGTGCTATCCTGGGAATGCCCTGTGCTGTCCCGGGAATGCCCTGTGCTGTCCGGCAGTGCCCTGCGCTATCCCTGGAGTGTCCTGTGCTATCCCGGGAGTGCCCTGTGCTATACCGGGAATGCTCTGTGCTGTCCCGGGAGTCACCTGTGCTTCCCCCACGTCCCTCAGACACTATTTCACACTCACCCCGGCCCCGAAATCAGCGCTATCGAAACTGTTCTTTGTTGTAAATAAAACGAAGACCTCTCAAATCTGTCACTTCATTTAGGGGGAAAAACCCAACACAGCCTTTTGGTCACCAGAATGTCTCTCAAAAGTCTGTTACTCTTTTTGCTTTGTTGGCTGGGTTTGGGGTTTTTTTCTTTGGTTGGCTTTTTAAAACTCTTCTACGTGTTCTAGAGACATGTGAGTGGTGTGGTGGTTTAGAGGCTACAATGGCTGTGCTGGCATGATCTGAAGGCCTCTTCCAGCCTTGATGATCTATGAACATCTTCAGGACAATAATGGATTTTTCAGCGAGGAGATAGGAAATTTTAACCAGCCTTCATTTGGTCCACGTCTAGGTAGTGACAGCACACCCTAATCATTCTTGGAGTTTTTAGAACAAAGATGGTAACAAACAGAGCACAGGTGCCCTAATAAGTACCTTAAATTTATAATACTGATCCTGGTTTCAAATTATGATGATGTTAGTAAAGCCTTAAATTACCACTGAATGCCCATACAAAGTTTTTGTTCATTTTCACTAAATAATTGCTGTCTGGCTTTCCAACAGATCTCCAGGGGACGTTAATAGTAAGAAAGCTGAATCTTAGGGCAAATACAGAAAGGCCTGGCAAGAACCTTAAAAAAAGAATTTTAGTGAGCCATAGGAGCTGGGGTAAGCAACAGAACAGTGACTTATACCGTACTCATTCCTTGGGGCTTCACACAGCTGTGCTAACAACAGGCACCTCGTTCTGAGCAAATCCTTTTGGGACTGAGATGAGGCAGCAATATGGGTAATAGAAGCTCAGCTTGGTTAGCCATAAGTATTTGGGTATAGATCTAGGTGCTCTCTTGAAATCTAGCAGTGGTTTTTTATGACTTTGCCATATTTTTGCTGTATTTTTACATATTAGACAATGAAGTACTGGAGCCAGCTGGGCGCGTAGAGTAGAAACATCACAAAAGACCCATAGCAGCAAGGTGGGGGGGTTTTGTTTGTTTTGGGGTGGTTTTCTTGGTTTTGGGGTTGGTTTTTTGTTTGTTTGTTTTGTTCGTTTGTTTTTAAAGTCTGTTATTTACAGTAGCCTTTGTCAGTACTAGGAAAGAGATTAGGGAAAGGTTATTTTCATGTAGAACTATGAGACTGAAATTGCCTTTAAAAGGCAAAACTGTAAATCAGGATATCTTTTCACTAGCTTTTTGAACAGTGTTGAAGAATTGGTGGGATCGTTGTCTGAAAATAATTAAAAGCCCGTGGAGAAATTATTTTATCCTTGTTTCAGGAGATACCCAGGGTTCTAAAGCTTTAATATGTGTCAGTAACAGCATGTAGCTTGTGCCATTTGCTGTTTCTCCATCTGACCATTAAAGACAACCATTATAAATTCCATACATATTGCTGAAGTCCTACATGGCTCAGCGATGACAGAGAGACTGTGCAGTGCTATCATTCCAGAAAGCTTCAATAGGGCTGCTCCTGCTGACTTGTGTTGCTCAGGATGAAATATGTGGAGTTAATGAAGGGGAATAATTCATGAGAGGAGATCTTTGAGATACAGGTTGTGACATCAATTTGTATTACATGAATGTAGGAAGAGCAGTGAGGTGTGTTCTCTTTTTCAGTGTTAGTGTCAGTGTGTGAGGCTGACTCTAAAGGGCTGCTTTCGGTTTATTTGGGAATGAACTTGTAGCAAATCTGCCAGCCGTGGATTTGGACTGGTTTTGGTTGATCACATCAGCTTTCCTCCTTGTAAATGGAATGGTGCCTTAGGGAGGGAGAGCTTTGGGGTTTAGGGTAAAAAGATTCTAGATATGAAGGATGAAGGGTAATAGGAGCAGGAGCTAGGCTGGGTGTGGTAGAAATATTCTCATGTATTTTGGAGATACCAGGTGGGAATTCAAATTTGTTTCTCTGCCACTGCAGGTTGACTCCATATGCCGTTTTCATTCATAAGAGCATCTGTCAAAGCTCGTGCTGCAAAGGAACACGTATGCCAAGGTGATTTTTAATGGATTTTAATGGATTTTACTGTGTTGAACAGTAACAGAAGTCCTACTCTCAAGCTTGTATCTGCTTGCTAAGAGTCAGTGATTCATGTGTACCTCAGTTCCCTCACGTGTGAAAACTGAATAAAGCCGCATTGACATAACACACTTAAAAATCACTGTGTTTTTCTGTTGCCCTGATTTCCAGAGTTTATAGCAGTGACAGATTTGTTGTTGACTTGCAAAAGACATTGGGGTAGACTCAGAAGAAAGGTATTTGTAACTATTCAATATAGTATAAATTCCAGGTAGCTCACCTCAAATTTCAAAGGTAACCAAGCAAAAATTTTTCATAACTTTGCCTATCATTTGAGCAACATTGTTCAGCATTGCTTTAAGATCTTACATCTTATCCAAAAAAACCTCCCCCACAGATTCAGTTCACCCAGATAATATTCAGGTAGACTGGTCTAGAAACAAACAAAATACTGGTAGGGGTCAGAGATTTGATTTAATTTCTTCTTCAGTCTAAGCAAGTTTGAGGATGCTGTTAAATTGGGTTTTTTTATTAAAGTGAAACAGGCTGAGACATTCCACTAGTACAGAATCGCTATCTCATGAAGTGTTTCTTTTAAACTTTAGTATTAGATGGAAATAAAATGTCCATATTATTATATTTGGCATATTTGATAAAGAAAATGAATCTAATTGTGGTTATATATTTTTGTTACCTCCAGGGATCCTATTGCTTTTCTTCAGAGTTTTTAGGCAAACATCTCTCTGTCTAGCTCCTTCAAAATGTGCAGCCATAGATGTTACCTGCTTTGAGTTTCTCTGTGATTTTCTTATAAAATATTGTCATCTACTCTTTCCAAAACATAAAGTCAGAGATATAGAGTGCAACTGTTGCAGGGAAAAAGGCAGAAAAAAGGTGATAGTTTTGATAGGGAGCATTTAGACATAAACGGAAAAAGGAAAATAAGTAGCCTACATGAGCTTTTCCTTGAAGAAAATGTGATGCCAAGTGCTGCATTTTATCTAAAATGTCATCAACAGAACTGCTTTTTTCACACCAAATCTTTAAGTCATCAAAAGTCTGGGTATTACCACAAAACCAATTAAAAAAATCTTAGCAATTACCTTGGCATATTTTGTAGCATGCTAATAAGTTTTACTTTGTAAGATATGGATATAAAAGCACGTATGTGCTGGCTTAAATTACTTTCTTGCCTGGTTGTGCTATTTTTTTATTTCAATTTGGCAATGTTATAAAGACTTCTGCCTATTTTAAAGATTTGCATTTAAATTTTGGCACCCAAGTGTTGAATATTTGGATTCATATCATGCTTCAGTTTTCGAGGTATCTGGAAGTAATAGAAATTCTGTCAGGCTGAAAACAAAATTAAAACCCCCCCTCAACACTTTGTTGCTCTATCACGAAGAGAATTCTCTACTTTACTGGCATCTGACCTTGGGACGCCTCTTTGGGAATCTTCTGCCCTTTCCAGGCTCGTTTCGTGACAGTCTTTATAAATTTATTGCCTGGAACATTCTGTCTGTCTGCTCAGCGAGATCTTTGTGTTGAGGAGGATTTTGGCTGCTACTTCCAGTCTGCTCCTCTTGTTTGAGCAGCTTCACAGATGATGGAGCATCACCCTGTTGCTATTCTGTGTTCTTCGCTTTGGGGCTGAAGAGAACGTGCTCAGAAACTTGGATGGCAGCTGTGCTTTGGAACTGGTGCGGCGACTCTGCCAGTTTGTATCTCACTTGGGATACAAACCCAGTGTTTGGGAGTTTCCTTTACCCATCTCTAAAGATACTGAATTTATTTCTGATTCAAAAAGCAAGGACTTTACTAAAAGCAATCTCATTCAGCCTCTTTCCAGTCACTTCCAGAGCAACTAATCCTTGCACAGACCTAAGACAGTCAATGCTTACTCACTGGTAACAGGCTAGGGTGTTCAAGGAATTTAGGATTTGTCCTTTCCTAAGAAAAACACCCTATCCATGCTTGGTGTGATGGAAAATGAAGGTTGTTAATCTGACAGCCGGTGAAGAATTAAATAGGGAAAACTACTTTTTTTGCACTGGTGCCTGCTGAATCATTTGTCTGTGTGTTACTGCTTCCCAATGCACCCTGATGTCCCGGGAAGCAAAGAGCACAGAATAGCAATAATATCGTGAATAAATGCTTGTGAGTGGGCTTTATGGCAGAGTGCAAATGTGGGTTTAGGGATCATACATCACTCCAGGAAGCCTTCCAGGCAAAAACCATGGAAACTTTATTTGTGGTTACTCTGCATTTCTTTTATGCTGTTTGCCACAGAGAACAAGCTCTAAGGCTGCCTTAATTGGACACCAAAGCTGAGGAGAAGAAATGAACAGATCGGCACTTAGGTCAAGCAGTGTCGGTTCTGTAGCTGCCACCAGCCAGTGAAAAGCACTCTAGTTAAATCCTAATTTTGGAAAAGCTATCCAGCAAAATAGCTAGCAGTGATTATTAGCCATTTTCTAGAATCTCTTGTGTAGGATGTTGTCTGTAAAGGGAGAAATTTTTCCATGATGTTTCTGATCAAGGAAAACATTTGCTGTGTTGATTTGGCTATGCTGGCATAACACTGCTGCTATGGGTAGCTGGTAGATACTGTATTTAAAAGGGATATTTCCCAGGCCAAATCACAGCTATCTTAACACTCACCAGTTTGTTATCTCATTGAGAAGGTCCTAAGCAATACCACTTAGAGCAGTTGAATGGCTTCTGAAATCCTGAAGCAGACCAGTGGCAAAGTAAGGATGGCACCTCACAAGCCTCAGTGCAGACTTACGGCTTGAGGTCTCCTGTGCAAGGTGTTGTTGCAGTTGTGCTGGTGTCATTCACATGGGACACATGTTTTAGCATAGCTGGTGCTTTAGTGAGGCCCTGCTGCAAGAGAATCTTTGCTTGCTACATTTTCTATTCCTCACACGTCGGTCCTACCGCGCTTCCTCAGTTCCACTCATGGAACAGCACGTCCTGAAATGTTTGTGACAGGGAATGTCAGAAGCCGACTCTTATGTTTGACCATGAAGTGAGTTGCACATCTTCTTATCAAACATAAAGTCTTGGTATTAAAACGGTCACTGCAGCTGGGTATATGCACAAACCAAAAAAGAAATGTTTCTGGGAGCTTAGGTTTTTTTCAGTCCTCTTCTGCTGCAGGGGCTGGGCTCTGCACAAAATTCTGTCACTGTTCTTCAGTTCTGCAGTGCTCTGCTCCATGACTCACTGTACATCAAACTTTTCTGTCAGCTGTAGCTATGGGAATTGCCATGGTTCCTTGAAATCCTTTTAGAAATAAGACAGTTATCCCATGAAACCTTTACTGAAATCAAGTTTATATATATATTTTCTATTTTTACATTAGAGAATGATTATTTTTTTTTTTCTTAAGGCATGGGAGACAGTTACATTGTCCATCAGTTTTATGGCCTTCTGACAAATCACTGACCTAAAACCACACTGTTTTCCCCCTGATTTCATGCCTCATTATGTGTTTGGAGAGAAAATGATCCATTTGTCTGCAATTGATAGGCACGTTAGCAGGTACCAGCAACTGCTGTGAATAGTCCCAGTCTAAACATAGCAGTTTTTGACTTGCAAAAACGAATGTAAACCCATTGCATATTGTATGAGGCTGTGCTTTTCAAAAGTGTTCAAACAATCAGATTTTGGAGGCTTTATCCTCTGTCTGTCGTTGTTTAGAAAGATAAACAGGAAAAGACTCTGACAAATGATGGAAGGAAAGTCAAGGTGTTCCCATCCCGGCTCAAAAACCACAATAAAATGTGTTCGACCCAAGCCCACTTTGTTGATGTGCCTGGGGGTATCAGAGCCAAACCAAGGCTGGTGCTTATTATGCTTGAACGAAGCAATGCATGAGTCAGGCAGTCTACAGTTTATCAAGTGTTGTACAGCATATTAGAAGCTACAGTAACAGTTTTCTTTATCGATTCTATTGAATCCGTGTAACATAAGAGGACGCTTCAGCTTCCAGAGGAAACGAACACGAGTTAATGCTAGAGAAGAAAGCTATGTCCAAACTGCAATGTGTAACTGATCCTAAAGATGACATGGAAGAAGTTTCTTAGTTTTGACAGTAATTATAAGCTTTGGTTCTTCAAATTAAAATTTGTCATGCCTTTAAATTTTATGCCTTTATTGAAAGCTAAAGAACAGGAAAGATGATACCATGCAACATGCAGTTCAAATTTCTTTGTGGAGGCAGTGACGTTGTACACTTCATTGAGACGTCCTGTTTCTCTGGGGTTTACTGTCATTCCAGTGCCAGTATTGTGGCTGAGGGGCAGGGGAATGTCCTGTGTGTCCCCATGTGCCCACAGAGTGTTGAGGGAAGTTCCGTGTGCTCCAGGCCCACCGTGTAGGCTCAGTAGTGAGCTGCTTTGCGATTCCAGGGTCTATTTTATACTATATCTGAACACCTTCTAGAATATCTTCAAACAGCTTGTTAAGGCAGCTCACGCCATCAGCTGCGTTTGCTTATTCACGTCCTAACATTCTTCTCTTTCCATTGGCAACTTCAAATGCTCTTTTTAAGTATTTCCCTGGTAAGCTGAATGCCAGTTTTACAATAATGACTGTGCTATCATTTAATCTGTAAAGGTTTTCTCATGTCTGTCTCTGAGGCAGTGGCAGCATGTTAGCCTGCTGGTTTGATTCTGACAAAATTCTGCATTTCCCCAGTAATATTTCTGATATAAGCATTCCTTGTCCTCTAAGAAATCTTTGTTGCTATCATATCTCAAAGGTTTTGTTTCTTGTGTCAGTAATGTGAATTTGGTATGACCTATAACCACACTTACTGTGGAAAAATAAATTATTCACCATTTCAATAAATCTATGTTTGGGAAATCCGTGGTTTTCCTGAACTTTACAGTTAGCAAATTGTTAGGACTTTTTGCTTCTATTTCTTTCAGCTCGGTGTAATTCTCAGATAATTGAATTGCTTTGTACATCCTTGTCAGTACCAATTTTTCACTGTCAGGGTACTGTGTTGATTCTCTGTTTATGTAGGACAATCAATGTTGCTGTTTGACTGAAAATAGAATATACTGTTATTTCTCTTAGTCAGTAGCAAGATATTTAATCTCTTTTTTTGATGGTAGACACTCCTTCAAAACTGAGATGTTTTTGTAGTTAGTGAGCCCTCCAGCCTTCTCTAAATCTGGTTCTGTTAGGAGGTATCGCATGCTCTTGCATGGCTGATAAAGGTGTGCTCAGTGGTGACTGAAATCCTGGAGAAATTAGGGTTTCGTGATGTCATGGGGTTAATTTTGATTCTGAAATTTTCTTCAAGCAGTTCTGAAGTGCAAAGAACAGTTCTGTTATTGGGAGTGATACAATTTTATCGAGACTCCAGATTCTCATTCTTTAGCAGGAACTAAAAGATTCCCGTTATCTGCTTGTCCAGCTGATATCTAATCATCTGGACACCATTTCAGGTTTCCAGTTGTAAGACAATTGCTAATTGCTTTCCACATGTCTCCTGGTACTTTCTCAGTTTTTATTTTTGAAGGAAAAGCTGCCTTTTTCTCTTACAATTTTTGTATTTTAGTTTTAGTTTAAAAATGTTCATAATTCTGTAGTGACACTTATCTTTCAGATATTTGAAATTCATATTATCCTTTCTGAACATGTTTTGTTTTGGTTTTATGTCTTTATTACCCTGCAGCTGTCGGAGACACATTTGGGCCATTTTTTATGTTGAATTCATGTTATTTTAAATCCATAAACATACCACTGGAACAGTTCCTTAATTATTCACTTTAATGGACTGTGACCAAAATGTTGTTTTCCTTTTGTGTAATTTCCTTTTCTTTTCTGTCATCTCAATGTTAATGGTGGTTTTTATTGCTTGCTTTCCCTTTATTTTGAAGCCTATGCATATTATGTTCATCCAGCCTCTTTGCAGTGTGGCACTATAATGAGTGGAAGATTTTTAGAAGTCTCCATGACTCTAAATGATAAACGTGCATTCACTGATGATCTGTGGATTTTCAATATTAGGAAGTCCTTACTATCTCAAAATTCATTATCTTTGTCTAAGTGTCTGATTGTCCTGTTTTGGCAGCCACGTTTATGGGCTACAACTTCTATGTATCAACTGCTGCATAAAAAATTTAGAGCAAACCAAAAAATTTAGTTGTGCTTCTATTGTTGCAAGCAAATGGATACTAGGAAACCTGTCCAGAAAATGGTTCAGGAAATAGATTCTGAGTGATGTAGGCTGAGAAAATTTCTCCCTCAAAGGGCTATTTAATATTGTTAACATTATATAACCTCTTAGAAATTCCCAGCTGGAATAGTTACAATATTGTTATGTATTGATCTGGCTGGAGAGATGTTTTTAAATCTGGATTTTAACCTGGATTTTCTCAAAATACAGAGACACTTGAAAGATCCTGGTGAGCAGGCTCATCCTAAGATTAGTGACTTCTCAAGGAAGGGATGTGCAAAAGAACTTTCAGAATTCTCAGTTTCATGGGAAATGTTCTCATAAATTGATGTTTTGGGTATTCATCAGATTTTTCAGATTGTAAGTGCTTTTTCTGTCACTCTCTGCAGTGGTACAACGCAGTGAAGTACACAGAAGCATCTGCTTTGTTCTGGGTTTGTTCCCATGAGGTAACTTGTACTCTGCACAGTTGTACATTCTTGTGCTGAAGGAAAGGGAAAAGCTAATTTTGTGGAGTGAAATATGGTCCCTGTGTCCTGTGCTTGGATCAGGGTGAGTGCTCTGGAGCTGGGTCAGACTTGCATTCAATGGTTTGTTTCCCATGTGGTTTTGTGCCTTAGCACTGGTAGTTTTTTATTTGTTTGTTTGTTTGTCTGTTTGTTTTGTAATAATGGAAAGCATCAGAAAATAATGGCGAACGTATAAAAAAAGTAGAATAAAGATTTTGTGTTTGGGAATGGATTATTTATGATGCCAAGTAGGATGGGCATTAATTGTTTTGACTTGTCTTTACTCTCCAGATAGTACCATGACTAACAGAAAAGAGGCAATGTGCTATGCTACAGTTATTTGCATGGAAAAGCTGTATAACCATCCAATCCTTTTCAGACTCTTGTCTCCCCAAGCACCAAATGATGTCTGAATTATCATTTTTCAAGCAGAAGCCCAAGCAGGCTGATGCCTGTATGGTGCAACCCTGTGGGAAAAGTTATCGAGCTTTGCAAAATGTTTAGCTCTGAGAAGCTGAAGCAGATGTTGATGCAGGGAGAATTTATGCCAGAACTTAGGAGGATGAAAAGAAGGGGAAAAGGCACCAGAGGAAAAAAAAAGAGAGTCTAGGCTGGACTGGGAATAGAATAAATGGAGGACCATTGAGAACTGACTGAGAACCTAACATAGAGATGAACTGAGAATGCTGGTTAGTGAGATTCAAGGACTGGGAAAGAAAGGATTGAAAGAGAAAGATTAAAAGAGGGGAAAAAAAGCAGAAGGAAAATAAATGGAAGCAATGGATGAGTACAAATCCCTGAAGGTACTGCAATTTTCCCCCCTCCAGTTAATTTCACTTGATAAAATTATAATGTATGAGAAATCTGGGTTTGATCCTTCTGGCAGTCTTCGTACACTTGTTTCTCAAAGTAGGGAAAATAGCAGGAAGCTAATGTGTTTCAACTTAAGGAAGCAAATATGAGAAAATCCTGTACAATGGTTGCTTTCTCTTTAGTTTACAAAGTGGGAGTTATTTGTCAAGTCAGTGGTGCAGAATACTCTCCTGGTCACCAACTCAGTACTTTTTTCCTGTGGTTTTGCTCAATTTTATGAACACCGAGAGCTCAGAATATGGACCCATAAGAGTTAAAATATTAGATAAAATCAGTGGTAGTATCAAACTCTGTAAATACTCATGTTATTTTGTTTAAACAACTACTCTGAGAAAAAGAAAAGAGGTGGCAAGTGAAAAACTGTTTGGGGATAACTTGCTTGTAGAGACTGTGTTAATAATAAGCTTACCAGCTTTAGTTTGGCTCACATACTGAAGCAAACAAGTTTGAAATGATATGTAATAGTAATGCATACCTAGAGCTGGAGTGGGGGGAATAAATTACACTGTCCTTGTATTAGCAAAAACAGAGACTGAGGCTGTGCCTTTTACCTTATTCGTGTTAAAATGTCCCACAATCATAAGCTAAGAAATTATATTTCAATAGTTTATCCACTCTTTTCCCAAAAGTTAACATTTTGGTTATGAAGAAATTAGGATGTCAAGACTCAAGAACAAGGTATGTGCTACTAAGACATGGTAATTCAAACAGAAGAGAAATTCTTCTGGCTGTTCATTGTACTAACTGCCTCCATCTGAAATGGTTTCAAAATGTGCTCATCACACTTTTAGGTAAGGCTCACCTCAAGGAGGTATTTACCCTTGAATAGATGCAGTGGCTCTTTGTTGCAGTGAAAAGCAATTGACAGCAGTTGTATAGACGAGTAATTTCTGCAGGAATCTTTGATTGCAGCTGTATTTATTAACACTGAATTATGATTCAGTGTGCCAAGCTTTTCTTTATCCCCTGTGCTTCTGGTCTCCAGGAACGTCACTAAAGTTCACAAAGGCCAAGAGCACAAGAGAAGTCAGCTCCGATGCTCTTGAGGTGCGTTATAAAAGACCCCGTCCAGGATGAGAGTGACGGAAGCACTGACTTGACCTTTTGTTTGTAGGCTGCCCTGGCCCTTGAAGGAACAAATTAGAGGTGTGCTGGCAGTCACACAGTGATATTCCATGGGTGTGAGGCTTCCAGAGCAGCATACTTAGTCTTGACTCGGAGATGACAAATCATCACAATTTCCTCTTTGCTGTGCATGTTTGACACATCTTTTTCCGTTCAGCTCTTGTCAGTGGTACTCTAAAATTTCCATGCAGTGTCACACTGCAAAACCAAAGCATTAGTGGCTACAAAGTAGCTTCTGATTTGAAGCTGAATGTTTAGTTTTAGATGAGGTGATGATAGATTTTAAACTGAGCATGTTTAAAATTTGAAAAAAGTATTTGGTGTCATCAGACAATTCTGATTGGCATTGCACTTTATATAGAGATATAAATTAATTGGGACTGCTACAGTCTTTCTGTAGTAAAAAGAGAAATCGTGGAGGTGAATGAGAGAGTAAAAAGGAAGAATCAAATTAAAATTCTGATCTACCTGGTGGGGAATATACTGCTGCTGTATTTCGACTTAGTTTGTCCTTTTCACAAACTTTTATTCTTCCTTATCAATTGCCCCTTAATATCCTTCTCAGTGTTTTTTAATCTGGCAAATATCTTCTCATATTGTGTCTTGCAGTTCATGGAAATTCTGCCATCTCTTTATTAAGATTCCCTCACCTCTCTTCAGTTCAGGAGGTCTTTAGAGCTCTTGCTTTTTCACACTATTGCCTTCTATGTTGTTTTTACCACCAGTAATGTTTTGATACTCAGAAAGAGACACATTCTAGAAGATCAGCTATTCTGTTAGAATAAGCATTTGAATTGCTACAGTGACAGCTTGATCCTGATATGAGATCTGCCTGCAACGAAGTGACTGGGATCTTCTGTAACGGGTAAGCAGTGTAAATGCACTAGTGAATGCTCCAGTTGCACAGATTTTCCTAAAAGTTTGCTTGTACAAGGCTTTGTGCTGCCCAGAGAAGCATAAACCAAAAGCATTCCCATTAAAGTGGCAGGTGGAGGGCTGTTAATCACCTGAGTTTCTTGTTAAAAAGATAATTGAAAAATCTGCCTCAGCTGAGCCTTGACCCAGAGCCCATTGAAATCAGCGGGTGGCTCTGAGTTAGACTGGCCTGCAGTGCTTCAGTGGAACTAACAGGGAGGCAGAAACTGCCATGGGTATTTGCTTTAACGGGATCTCCCTTCGCTTAATCTCCAGGAAAGAGGTAGAATACATTATTTAGTTCTTCTAGATCTTTTTTTAATTGGGAGATAAGAGATATTCCTGGCACTGGGAGTTTTATGTTGGTTCCATAACTGTGTACCCTTGAACGGGATAATGACTAAGCAAGTGACAGCTTTGATACAAATCTGTTTTATCTGGAAATAGTGCACATAGAGAACCGGAATACTTCTAGCTGCCTAGATGATCTTGCTCAGCCCCTTGAGATGTTACAGTTCATTGATCTTTCTCCTGCTGTACAATTCTGTCTCATCTTCTGCCTGCCTCCTTCAGGACTGCTTTCCTGCCAGAGCCTCTGAGAAGATACTGTCCTAATCTTGGTGTGGCATGCCCTTGTCTGAAAGAGGCCCCTGAAGTGTCATAATGCCATGTTTTTACTGCAGAGGTAGCATGCATCAGCTGCTCTGGCAAGAATTGATGAGAAATTTCTCTGACTCTCAGGAGAACACCAAATTATGTGGCATTTTTTTCTTTAGCTAACCAGATGCATTTTTTAAATTGCATTGTATTTAAATGACACCATTTTTGGGCCAGTCAGCTTGTGTGAAAAACATTGCTTCAGCTGGAGAATTGTATTTAGTAGGAACTGAATAAGCAGCAGGGGTCAGGATGTAATTGAACTAATTCTGCAGTGACACTGAGCCTAGAGTTTGGAGTATCCCATACATTGCTCACTTGAAGTTTGTTTCTCTATAAAATATCACCTATGCAGTGAGTACTCTGTATTTTCTAAAAGGAAAAATTGTAGTTTTTAATTGTAGTTCTGCATTTTTATTGCCTGCATATGTTTCTCTCTTCTAAGAACAGAGATAGGGATGGCAGTTTTCTGGGTGCCGGCTGTTTACAGAGGGTCTGGTGAGGGCTGAATCCCCCCAGACACAAGCAGGCTCTTTAGAGAGGGAGTGTGCCAGTGCCTGGTATTCCTCCCCTGGGAATGTAATGTGTAACGCCACCTTGTGGAGCTGAGTTATACCCAGCTAGAGGAAAATTACCAACATACTCTGTGGGTTTGGTGGGTGCTTTCCCTTTACCTCAGAGGGAGACCTGCCCATTTATCTTTTCATCAGAGAGGGAATAAACCACAGAGCTCTAAAGCTTTATCAAGAGGAATAAATAATTCATGGCTTCAGAATAACACAAAGATTCTTACAGACGGGTTGTGAGGGAGACAATTTAACATTCTTGAGCAACTTGCTAAATGTCTCTTTTCATACAACACAATAGTCTTATTGACATCATAGGAAAGGAGAATTTTAAGGGAAGATAGGAAAGAGAACCAGAAAGTGCCTTTCTGGATGTGTCAGCTCTTGACTTGACAGAAAGTATAGAGGTGCCTGTCTAAAAGATTAAGAAGAAGATGATGGGACCTGTCACTATAGCTTGATTGGAGGCCTCTAAATACTTGATGAGAGGTGATGGGTGGGAAGGATAAGTCATAATGAGCTTTAAAAGTGATTCCAAATACCTTGTGGTTAATGCAATAGAGAAGGGATGGTCAGCAGAAGGCTGCAAAGAGCAGAGATACAGCTGGGTTGGAAGGCAAGGCTGATGAATTGTGCAGCAGCATTCTTCATAAATCTATTATCTGTAAAACATGCAAAAGATTATTACTTTTCTATGCTTTTTTCTATTTGATGTTAACATAATCTCTGACAAAAAAGATACTCTTTATCTTCACCTTTTCCTTCTGCCAAATGTGTCGCTGTAGCACAGCATCACATGGGGTATGGCATATTCTGCGTTGTGCAGCTAAAGCATTCACAGTGAGACACATGACACAGATGCTTGAAGAAGTGGTAGCTGTAGCACGGCTCAAGCAACAGTGCTTAATTCTTCATTGCCTTTCTGTTGCTTTCTTAGCAAACCACAGCTGTATCACTCACTTGAGTGCAAGTTGGTGAACAGGTCGCTGCTGTTCCTGTGAGTCTGAAATCCCTCTCAGCAGAGGTGCTGTGCTGGGCCTGGGGTGCCTGCCCTGTGTGTTGGTTACTGTGTGCTATTTGGCCATTATTAGATGCTTAGCAAAGAGGAGAATCAACTTCTCTGTGTATATTTGATTTGGTTTTTCAGTTTTTTTGGTTGTTTTTTTTCCCCCCTGCACTGCATATGCTTCAGCTACACTCTGCTAGTTTTAGCATCTTTAAAAATACGTTTCAGGAATTCAGTATTACTTCCAACAGTTCAAGGAGACTGAATTTCAGGTTTATATGTGGGAATTATCATACTTGGGAAACTTCATATTTATACCCATGCTTGGTGGTGTGCCAAGGATTCTTTGTAAGAGTTGACATTCTTCAGCTGAAAAAGGATGATCCTACTTGGTTTATGTGACACATCACAACTGCTAAGGCTGAAAAGATTTAAAATATTGAGGTTTTTACCATTTTCTTTGGGAATATTCTGAAACAGTCTGGGGGTAAAATCACCAGATAAATCAGTTTAGCTTGCTTGCTAGCATTCTGTGAGCTGAAAAAGAGGCTATATCAATTTATTAATATCCTAGTTTTTTGTACTGTTCCAGACACTTCTGTAAGATTATTTTCTGAATGCTGTAAATGTTGATCCATAGATTCTAGATAAGGCCTGTGGGAATTAAAAGGAAAACTCCCTCCACTCCAAAGTCACGTGAAATTTCAGTCTTTCTGTGTCTTTGACAGGATGAAAAAGATGAGTGGTAGATTCCTAAGGTAAGATCCCTATCTACTGAAATGAAAGGAAATGAAGTCCCTACTGACAGGGTACATTTTACAGTCAAAGAGTACTTCTGTATCGTATGAAAGAAGGATCTGGCCATGCCCAGTTAAAGAGTAGCTGGCTGCGTTTCATCTCCTCTCAATTTCCTGGAAGGGACATAGCCCAGAGATGTTCTTAAATTATGCTGGAGTTGGATACATACTCAAAAAGATGATGGGAAGCCACTCATAAGCGAGGGTTGAACTTTGGTGCGAATAAGTGGTTTAGGTCACTTGAAAGAATCACTCTCAAAGATATTAGCAAAACCAGATTTAATATAACAATGCAAAAGGAACACTGTTAGCCAAGTTCAGTGCCAGGCTCACTCCATTACTTACTACAGAGATGAGGCTCACAAAGGGAAATCTGCTTGGAATCAATTTAGAATGATTTACATGCAGACTGGAGGCCCAAAAGGGGTAAGGGTGAAAAGGGTAAGGGACACTCTCCCTCTGAGTTACAGGGTTCACAGTGGACCCCTTGCTTTCCAACCTGATGGAGCCCTGGTGAAGCTGAGTCCAAGCTCAGCCCCACGCTTGGTCAACGATTTATTTCTAAAGCATTTAGCAGCACTCAATCACTGACTAATTTAACATTTGCAGAACAATTCAGTAGGATTTATATGAGCTCAAGAGTAACTTTAACTGCGGATCTGAGAAGGCAACATTCCCTCTACACTTGTTACGTACACACGGACACAAAGGCCTAGGCACAAAGGCGTGCCTGTTAAATTCCCCTAGAGTTCAGTGAAATGTGTTGGTTGCTTTTGCCTCACGGGGCAAAGGGTTCAGCCTTGAGGAGGGGTATCTGCCAAAGCCCTGTTGTCACCTTGTGTTGATGGTCCTCTGAGCATCCTAAACTTGAGGGCTTGTGGACACCAAGAGGCGTCCCATTGAGAAGGGGATTCCAGCACAGCCCCCTGTGTTCCAGGAAAGCTCAGAGGGCCTCCCAGGGCTGCTGCTTATGGTCTGCAACTTGTTCGGCTTTAGTAATCTGTCAGTCCCCATCCTGGCCACAATCCAAGGTGGCAATTACTGGGATTTTCCTCAGAAGTCTGGTTACATTAATGTTTCACTCTGGCATCATTCATTATGATTCAGGCAAATAATGTTTCAAGGCTTCAAGTCCTTGTTCTGTTAGACAACAGAAGTTCCTTAGGCAGGAGAACTTCCCGGGAACAGACTGATAAGCTCAAGGGAGCTTAATTGCCCAGAAACCATTAATCAAGGCTGAGGTCTAACAAGAATTCCTGAGATTGTTGAGCCCCCTGAAGGAAGGGGAG
This sequence comes from Pomatostomus ruficeps, assembly GCA_013400735.1. Classification (NCBI taxonomy): domain Eukaryota; kingdom Metazoa; phylum Chordata; class Aves; order Passeriformes; family Timaliidae; genus Pomatostomus; species Pomatostomus ruficeps. The sequence goes on along the minus strand of VYZT01050122.1, from coordinate 36,052 downwards.
GGTGGGGGGATGCACCACCAAAAACCCAAGCAGAAGACCTTTGGTTTGCATTAATTCATTGCCACTCTTAATGCTACATGGGCAAATGAGAATGGGTTCTTATGCTGGAAAGCCTGTTTGTGGTTTAGAGTTTGTTTTATAAAAGAATTATCCATGTAGGAAAGACTGTTCAAATGCAGGAAGTCTGGGAATTTCAGAGCTGAATTCAGGCAACTGTTACGCAGACTGTGGCTTATTCTGGTGAGCTATCAGGGACACATTCGTGTACTAAAGGGTAAATGAGATTTAGGAAACTTGACTTGTGGAGATTTTAATTTAGATAACTAAAGCTGAGTTCCTGAAAGTATTGCTCACAATGAATTACATGTAATTTGTTTTGGAAACTCAAGTGTTCACCAGGAAGATCTGTCTGGCCTTGATTTCCCAACGAATTTACTTTAGTGCAGGTACCACATAAAGGACACTCTCATTGAGGCAAAGAAAAACATTATTGGAAATCAAAACATTGAGCCCAATAAATGCTAAAAGCTGATTAAGCTGAAGAGGTGAAGGGGGAAATTATCTTTCATTCTACATTGAAAGCAAACTTTGTAAGTGTCATTATTCATATGTTTAATTAAGAGTTTATAATATCAATTTAATTCTATTTTTTTGTGATTTTTGATCAAACAGTAGTAAAATAGCCTCAGTGTTGTGCTCAGCAGAGGTGGAAAGCCAGCTAAAGAAACATTTAAAATACCAGTGATAGCATTTTATGGACTTTGCTGTACCTTTTTCTGAGCAGGAAGGGCTTACTCCTGTAACAGAGATTTTTCCAAAGGGAACCAGAGATGTGAGTTGTTCAGAAGATATTTCTGCCATCTTTTTCACTGTAGAATATGAGCATTTCATATTTGTGGTGTAGTAAGTCACTTTTCAAGTCCTTCAGCTTAGGACTTTTGAAAAGGACACATGCTGTTGTGCAATTAAGTCCAAGGTACTCTCAAAAACATCCTCTTACCATCTTTAGCAGAAGATGACTGATGAGGGCTCCCAGTCCTGAACGTCACTGCCATTTATCAATTACTGAAAACTTGAATTTCAAGCTTGTATCTGGCATTATGTGTTCCCAAAAGTAAGAATGTGTCTGGTGAATATTAGAGCAAAACAACTGGATATATGCACACAGAGACATTTAATCTGCAAACTTGAAAAATGCTATGCATGCAACTTGGAAAAGCAGGCATGATTTAGGTGTTTACCACGTGAAAAGAATGAGAACAGAATTAAAAACTGACCAGAATTGCTCTTCAGAAGACTTTATGTGAAGCAGATGGGAGTTGCTAGCAATGTCATGGTCAAAAAGTGCAAGAAAGCCTCTGTTTCTGCTAGTCAGTAGCCAGAAAATGTGATAAGGAAAGGAAAAGGAAAATGAAAGCAGCTGTTTTATTGAAACTTATAAATAGAAAATTTAAATACCCAAATGATGTTGGTGGGTTTTTTGGGTTTTTTTTGGTTGTTGTTGTTTTTAAGCAGAAATCTTAAAGAGAGTTACACAGCCTGAAATCCTGAGCATTAGTTAAGGGAGTGAGAGGGCAGTGAGGTTTGCCTGGCTGGTGTAGTATAGTAATATCACCAATTTCATAATGCTTCAACTTGTGTTTTCATGCTACTTTCTAGAGTGAGAAGCTGGGAGATCCTGAAGTCTCTGCTATCGATTGCCATACCCTTGGCAGGGCACTTTTCCTATTTTGAAGTCAACGAGTTGTAAGTCAAATGCACAATTGCTTGTTTCTTTCGTATGACATACTGAGTTATTAAGAGCAGATCCTTTTTTGTGCTATCAGTATTACCCAGTTAGAGATGTGGCAAATAACCTGAAACAAGATGGCAGAAATTAAGGTAAGAGTGACATTAAAGGGAAATTTTCTAATTTGAGATCTGACACTATTCCAGTCTTCAAAGTGTTTGTGAATATTTAATGGCTCAGATATCTACTGGAAGGATGTAGACTGAATTATTTAAGGGCATCACAAGTCCTTGAATATTTAACCCCTGAAGCATTGAAATTCATAGTTAAGTGTTACTATATAATATTCATTATACTATATAATGTTCATTTTCAGACTTGCTTTTGTGCTATTTTTTAAAAATTAATTTTATTATTAAAGAAACATTGGTCTACACAGTGCAAGCAAAATTAAATGGCTATCCTAATCTTAAAATAAATATTCTAAAATAATATCGTGCTAAACAGATGAAGGTAAATATTCCTAGAGTGGTTCTGATAATTCTATAATACCACTCCACACAAAATACTTTCCAGTAATTACAGGTCTTGTTCTTAGAGATGATGTCAGGGGCTTGTGTTGGGGTGAACTGAATCTTTGTCCAAGTACTACAGCTTCATTATCTCTAATGAATTTACTAGCTGGATATTGGAATTTTACAAGGAAGTTTCTACACTCTGCTTAGAGAAATGCTTAATAAAATGACAATGTTTTGTACTTGTTGGATAACAAATACCAAGTAACCAGACAATGTTTTGCACTTGTTGGATAACAAATACCAAGTAACCAGACAATGTTTTGTACTTGTTGGATAACAAATACTGAGTAACCAGACTGTGCAAAGACCGTGATTTGGTTAAGCTTTTACGTTGTCCCTGAACTAAGCATCGCAGTGTACAGTGGTTTTGAGTTCCAGACATAATAATCCGCATATATGAACACATCTGGATACTTGTAGACCAGGATCTACTTGTCTTAAGGCTAGACTGTGTAAGCAAAGCCAGTGAGGTAAAGTTTGTGTCTGTTCACACCCACGGTGTAAATCAGTCTCCCATCTAAAGCATTAGCTCACTCTAGAATTCTCATCGAGATTAAGGTATTTCTCTAAAAGGAGAAATCATATAGGAAGGAAATTTAATTGATTGAGCCAGATCCCTTGCTGGCCAGGGCTGTCTTGGGTACTCTTTGGAAGTGGCAGCAGAACTCATTTCAAGCTGTCTGTATTACTTTTTGCCCACTGGGCTGGCTGGAGTGCACACCCTAATTTGTGTTACCTTGCTGTTGTTGATTCTAAATGCCTGTTTGGGGCATAGACCTGATCCATAACCCATTGCCTCACTGTGACATAAATTTTGAACCAGAATTTTCTTTCTAACTTCCAAAGATTTTTCTTCGTTATCATGTTATTTTGACTGGGAATTTCCGCAGCATTCACAAAAGTATCAAGTCTTGACAATATTATGTAATGAAAGAAGGAGATAATGAAAGATAAGATGATTTTTGAATGAAACTTTAAATGTAGATACATGAAGGAAGAGGAAAACTGGTGAAGTTGTTCAAAGGTTTGCCTACAAGCCATTGGATAATGCTAGATTAATTTATGTGTCTTGAATATTGTCATTTAAAGAAGGACATATTTTAGGGCTTAGACTCACGTTCTGACTGAATAATACATCTGTCTATAGCATTATTTAATGTGTGTAACTGCAGCTGAATGTAATCCAAACAGATTAGATCCATAATTTGCCTTATTTTTTCACACAGAATTATGTCTATATAGAATGCGTTTCACGCAGAATAAAACAATGCAACAAACAGACCTGACCCGCCTCCCATATTTTTTTCGGTGTATTAAGAGCTCTAATGGGTAAAGGCTGTGAAGCAGAGGTAGTTAATTCTTTGCCTTCCCCGCCTACACAGAATGAAGCATTGACATTTGATTTCTTGAATGTATGTCCTTTCTCTAACCCTGCTCCTGTCTCGTTTGCTCTATTTCCCAGACTGCAGCCTTGTGAGCTGCTGTAATGTCTGTCAGCATAAGTCACGCTGACAGACCAAGGCTCTGATGGCTAATGTTAATAACATAAATTGAAGGGAAACATGAGAGACCCAGAAAAAGTTTATAGATCCCATTGCCTGAGTGGAAGGGAGCCACTAACCTCAAGGCTGCCATCTCCAAATGAATTTTTCAGATTAGCTCTTTAGCTCTTTTTTCAGTTTTTTCTGGTAGTTTCAACTAAGATGCCAGTTGTATTTTTTAAATGAAAATAAAGTATGTGGCTAAATATTGCACACGGACAAAAGTAAATGCCCCTGCCGAGTTGGGAGGGTGAAAGAGGAGCATAGCATGTGAACACGATGCTGAACTGCCTTTCCCCTTGCCATTGAAATAGTCCAAGTTAAGTGCAGCCCCAAGCTGACATGTGCAAGCCAGAGTGTTGATGTTCCTGGTTTCCACCATTTGGAATTACCCGTTTCAGTCTGAGGATTTGTGAATGACTTGTAAGGTCTTATTCATCAGCTGGGTTAATACAGGGAGAGGATGTTTATATTGCTTAAAAGTACGGTGAGCCCAGTTACAGGGGAAATTTAAAAAGCAAGTGTAAGCCTGTTTTAAACTAGGAGGAATGGTTTACTTAGGTTGGGAATACCAGCCGAGCACTGACGAGAGTGGTGCTAATTATATTGATGCTCTATTAATGGCTTCAAGGTGAGGAATGTGTGTTTCCTTGTCTGTCTGTGCAATGAGGCTGTGCTTTCCCTGTGAAAAGGCACTGGGATTAAATGGGCATTCCCTTCGGAGGACTCTGAATGCTGCTGCTGCACTTCATGTTCCCATCCTGACATCTGGAGAGCTGCAAGCACGACTGGCACAGACACTCCTAACATCAAGGTCAGACTGTCTGCACGAGGAATGACAGAGGGAATTAATTCGCCCACAGAGGTGGCGGCAAAGATGAACAGCCTCGGTGCAGTTTAGCCATGCATCTGGGCATTCCCAAGGCTTAATTAATTACAGCGCAGAGAGTCCTGCAGCAAGCGGCCGTCTCAGAGGCCTGCAAAGGACAGTCCAGCACTCTGCATTGCCTCTGTGCCCTGTGCCTTCACCGGGGGGTTATAAATTAAAGTTTTCCAGGTTTGCTTCTTTCAGGCTTGTGCAAGAAAAGAGATAGTTTTACTTAAATGGAAGTATATATAGTTCACTCCATTTTAATTTTTACTGCTTCTAACGTTAGATTTTGTAGGCTGGTGGCTAAAGTCTGGCATATTCTAAGGTCTTTTTGCAGAACCTGACACTGCAAATAGATTAATATGCAGTTTTGGAAAAATTCACTGTTGGCAGACTGGTTCTGTTCAAGCTGGAAAGCGTTTTACCTATTGATTTCAATGAAAAATGTTAGGTCCATGGTAGGAATTCTTCAAAGTCTACTTCTGACTGTATTAGAAACATTTCTAAAAGCTTACCCACCAATTTACTATTTAGAGTAGCGTGTCATACTGAGACTTTCACCTTTTGTCAGTGTTCCCATTTATTCATCTTGACAGATCTAGACAAAAAAGCACAAAAATGACCTGTTAAATATTTTTCTTAAACAATAATAAGCAGATTTGGATCTCAGACTACACTGATGTTCATGGCTCACATGTACCTTTGCTAAAACTTTGCAGAAACACTGATGTAAAAGTAAATTTAATTAAATTATTGGGCATTTAGTGGAAACTGAACTTTAAAAAGATAAGGTCTGCCTTACAAACTATCAACTGTAGACTAAGATATCTTCAAATCAGGCCAGCCTTCTCTAAGAATTTCTGCATTTCTGTTGCTGAAAGTACTGACAGTGAAATGTTTGCCATCGGTCTGTAGAACAACAAGCAATTGTTGACATGATTTGGAATGGATTTTACCTGAGAGTAGGATGCTGGAGCCGTCTGGTATTTTCTATTATTACAAACAGGGATGTTGGTTTGTGTGAATAATCTCTTTTCTTATACCTTTTCTTATTAATATTGTTACTGTTCATTTTCCTATCTCTTTGGTGTTTCCAGTAAATTGTTCTTATCTCAGCCTGTGACCTTTGCCTTTTGTGCCTCCAGTTGGAGGAAGCAGGGACTGGCTCATGACCTGGAGAGTCTTGATGAGGGCACTGAGCTGGGCAGGACCATCCCTAAATCACTTTGTGTGATTTATCCCCAGCCAACAGCCCAGCCCCGGGGAGCTCCTCCTCACTCCGCCACCAGAGGGGCTGGGGAGAGAAGGGGAAGGGTAAAAGGTAGAAAACTCATGGGTTGAGATAAGGACAGTTTAATAGGGAAAGCAAAAGCCCTGCACACAAGTGAAAAAAAACATGGAATGAATTCCCTGCTTCCCAGGGCCAGGCAGGAGTTCAGGCTGCTCCAGGAGAGCAGGGCCCGTCACAGGTACCGGTGACTTGGGAAGGCAAACACCATCTCCCCAAATGTCCCTTTTCCTCCTTCTCCCCCCACTCCATACTCAGAGCCTGGTGTCCCATGGTCTGGATGTCCCTGTGCTCAGTTGGGGCCACCTGTCCCGGCTGTGTCTCCTGAACACCCCTGTGCTCAGTTGGGGTCCCCTGTCCCGGCTGTGTCTCCTGAACACCCCTGTGCTCAGTTGGGGTCACCTGTCCCGGCTGTGTCCCCTGAACACCCCTGTGCTCAGTTGGGGTCACCTGTCCCGGCTGTGTCTCCTGAACACCCCTGTGCTCAGTTGGGGTCCCCTGTCCCGGCTGTGTCCCCTGAACACCCCTGTGGTCATTGGGGTCACCTGTCCCGGCTGTGTCCCCTCCGCCCTCCCAGCACCCCCAAGTCCCTCCCGAGCGGGGCCGGACGAGGAGCAGGGAAGGCCTTGGCTCTGGGCAAGCCCTGCTCAGCAACAACAAAAACATCTCTGTGCTCTCAGCCCTGTGCTCAGCACAAACCCAAACCACAGCCCCACGCCAGCCACTGCAGAGAACATTAACTCTGCCCCAGCTGAAACCAGCACACCTTGACACCTCAATGCACTTCTGACTCTGTTAGGGACAGGTTTATATTCAAGGTTCTGAATAGATTTGTTTGCAAAATGAAAACGTGTGGTGCATTTGTCTGATGGATGCAATGAGACCTGTATGATTTTTGTTTTCACATGCAATCTAATTTGTGACAGATGTGGACACAGCTCTGGACAGGTTGTAATGTCTATAATTTAAATAAAATATGAATGATTATCTTTATTCTTATCCACAGTACTCTTATATTGCAGCTATGTAATATTTCATCATCATATTACTGGATCAGGCTAAAATATTGTCTTATTTGATGTGATTTGGCCATGTAATGCAAATATGGCTCAGGTGGGTGTACCAGTTACATGGGGAAAAATTATGAGGGGGAGAGGAAAATGTGTGATTTAAAGCATAATAATGTTGGCAGGTGGACTCTTGAGTTTTTTAATTAGCTTATTAAGACTCATAACAGAAGTGCAATAAAATTATTTTTATTATTCGAAAATACACAAGAGACAATACAGATCTATTTTGAAAAACATTTTACATGCTTTTTTTACTACAAGCTACTCTGTTTTGCAATTTTAATTCAAAATTCTCTCATTTAGAATGGAATAATCGCTGATATTAATAATACACTTAGTTTTAACTGAAATTGACTCATGGGTAATGGTGAAATGAGTGAGACCAGTGTGATTTATCTATTGCTTTACCACTTTTAAAGCTTCACTAGACAAAAAAAAATGTCCATGCATATAAATCTTATAAATAAAATCAAAAGAATGAATATCTTTTAGTAAAAAAAGCTAAAAACTAAATAAGTTAAACTATCTATTGTCTATGATAAGACAGATTCAGAGTAACAGGCAAATTCTCTTTAAATAAGCATGTCTGTAAGGGTCTCAAAAGCAGACATGCCAGATAACAACCACTTCCTTCCCCTGCCTCGTGCTGAATTAGCTTTGCCTAATATTCCTAACAGGTTCCATGAGTTCTTGAAGACCTGTGGTGGTCACTAAAGCACAGACCCCACACCCTTCCTTCCTTCCCTCCCTCCTTCTCCAAGCCCCTGACAGATTTCTGCATCTAGCTGTCTGCACCTTTCAGAAGATTTGCTGGTGACTACTCTGAATCTTTCACTAGTTGTTCTGCTCTCTTTGGACATGGAGAACTGACTGTTCTTTTCCGTGTAACAGTCTTCAAGCATGTAAAAGGTTCTGCTAACATTCCCCCCAAGTGTTCCCTCGCCTAAGCAAAACAACCACTTTCATTTAAATCTTTTTCTGCTAAGATGATTTTAGGCCTCTCTCCATTCTTATTATTCTTCTGTCAATTTTCTCCAGTTTTTCAATGCGTGTTCAAAGTCAGAAATAACCACTCAGCCAGGGCCCTACCATGTAGGACTGAGTGGTGGAGGTAGCTTGTGTCTTGTAGGTTCTGCTCCTTGCAGTCTCAATACTCTGCAGCGCTGGGATGCTGTTGCCTTTTCCTTTGCTTGTGGAACCACCGAGCCTGCAGTGCCGAACTGCTGCTGAATCCGTTGTTTCCGTCTCTGTCTGTGGAGGTGATTTTTCTGATGAAGAACAGTATGTTTTCATTTTCCCCATAGGAAAATTCTGTAGGCTTCATATAATTTTCTCAATAATGTGAGGTGATTTGCCATTCTGATTCAGTCAGTGCTCCAACTTCCAGACCACCCCAACTTCATGTTGGCGTTTGCAGAATTAGGTTGCTGCAGAGTTCTATGAACTTCCATTCTCTGAAGGGACTCCTGTGAACGGCTTTCAAGGCACATTATCCCACCATGTTTGCATTACTGGGGTCAGGTGCCTCTGGATTCATCCCTAAATCATTTGTGAGACTCCTATGTTAAGTAATGCTAAGTGTTTCTCATGATTACATTCTGCACTCAGGTGAAAATAGAGATCTGATGATTTTTTCAAGTTAGCCAGGTATGAACTAGGGTTCATGTTATTGTGACAGTGAGGCTGAATTAACAAGCCTTACTGAGAAAGTACAAGAATTCAGGTGACGTTCAACATTTGAACATAGATTTTGGCTCTTAAATATACATGCTGTTATTATTTTCAGAGCATAATGACTATATGAGATATTTTGCAAAGAAAAATCAGTCAGAATCTCAGCTGAAAGAGGTTCACAATCCAGCTAATAGAAAGGGCACAGATGTTGGTTGTGACAAAACCAGCAGCAAGGTGTTTTAAAATAAGTGCGTTCTTAGGAGAGATGAAAAGCAGGAGATAATAAAGACTTGAAACTTGGGAACTTTTTGAAAGCACAGAATAATCTATGTGAACCATGCAGTGGAAATACAGGAATACAAATAACGAAGTTGTGATAAAGAGGAAAAGGGCAGAAGAAATCGGAAGCAGCGTTTTATAGACCTATGAAAATGATTTTAAGGCAACTGATAGCTTAAGTAAGGAAGGCCTGAAGAGGAGTTTAGTCAGTAGCTCTTCATTTTGGTCTTAAAAAAATCTTTGTTTCAGTCTTGGCAGTTTCTAAGTAACGTAGCCTGTTGTTTTCCATTTAAGCCTGAACAGTACCTTCACTTAGCAGGGAACATTAAAGCCAAGCTGCTGTCTCCAGTACCCTTCACTGGTTGCTTCCATTCTGACTGAAGGAACAGTAGGATGGCCCCAGTCCCCTGACAGTGCAGTCAGTGGTATCAGTGTCACAGGTGTCACAGTGGCACTCTGTAGCTACTGGGTATGAGTAAAAAGATTCAGGAATGTCACCACAGCCAGGGATCTTCACTGTTTCGTACACCACCTCCTTGAAGGTACAGGTTTGCTGAACGGATGATACTGGTGGGTATTTATATACTGGATCCTGAAATTACAAGAAGGAAATAACAGTTTTGAAATTTGTTGTGGGGTAGATTTCAAAATTTTTATAAAATGGGAAAGTCCCACTGAGATCAAAAGCATTTGGGTCTGACTCTTTAAATATCTAATTTTACTTTAATTTCATTTAAATTTAAATATCTGATTTCATTTAGATATTTAATTTCCCCTTTCACGAGGACTGATATAACAAATTTGTATCATACCATCACCAGACAATCTTTCAGGTCAATTGCTTGATTCTGCAAATTATTTGCAAGAGTAGAGTCTACATAGTAATGGTTGCTTTATTGTACCTGCTTGCAACCACAAATTGAGCACAAAGCAGGGATCCAGACTGTAATACTTCTAACTCTAGTTATACAATATAAACATAATACATGCAACCAGTTAATGAACTGAATTTTACTATGACATTTCACCCTTCTGTCTGGGCATCAGATTGGCTGTGCATCCACCCGTGTGTCAGAGAGCACAGCAGTTATTCAGCCTGTTCTTTCACAAGGCTCATCCTGTCTACGTGTTTGCTACAGACCGCAGGAATGGGTTATTCATACACTACTTGAAATATTTAATTCTGGTGCCTGAAATTAAGAGTCTCACCCTTGTGAAGCAGTATCCTGAGCACCACGTGGCATTCACTGTAATACAGAATTGACATTCTTCTCTTTCCACTGCTATGGTAATGTTGGTGAGCTGACAGCTGTTGCAGCAAATTGCTTTCCAGCAAAGTAACAGCGCGCAGCAAATAAGTGTCTTCATCCTGTCTATAAAGCAAAAAATATATCTCTGCTTTGGAAACATGTATAGTCATTTTCAACAGGAAATAGAGAGACAGGGAGAAATTGAGTCTCTGCATTATCCTCAGGTGGTTCTATAACAGCAAGCGTTCGGAATCATCAGTGAGAACAGAGACATGAGATAGATCATCCTTATGTTTACTGCTAAAAGAGTTTGATTTTCCTAAGCAACCGAAATGGCACGGCAGCAATCTTTGCAGAATAATAGTAGCAGAATACCATACCACTGTCAATGAAATATTTTTATCTAAGTTTCTCTAGAGAGAATGCGTCCTGTCCATAAGGACAAAGAAAAAGAAGCAAGACAGAGAAAGAGCGAAGGATAGCAGTTAATTACTTGAAGTGTTTGCAATTTGAAAAAAAGATTTCTGCATCAGGATCTGATGCAAACTTACCTGTATTCTACTTGCCTTCCTAGAAGTAGTAGCTGTAGTGAGAGGGAAGCCCTCTGCTCTCCTTTTATACTGAATTGTGTGTAATTTATACCTTGAGGATTTGCGGCGTATTAATGCAGGAGGCATTAGTTTGGGACTTGGTGAAAGCGGATTAACGTTCAGCCAGACAGTGAGATTAAGCCTTGCTGAGAGGAAAAAAGAAAAGCCAAACACACTCGGGAAGAGCTGGTGAAGGTTACTGTCACAGTGCCTCATCTGCGCATTTCACTGCATTGGATTCAGTGGCATTTAGAAATAGCTGTGCCATTTCACAGTTTGAAAAAAGGCTGAGAAGCCTATTTTTGGAAAAGAAAAATTCAGGTGTTTTAACTGTTCTGTGTCAGCCCTCAAAGTGTTGGGCTTGGGGCGCAAGGGGGTCCTCTGGCAGTGGAGGACCCTTCACAGTGGAGACACAGCTCTAGTGTTTCTTAGCTAATGACCATCTTCTTGGTTTCTTCAGGATATCAATTTTAATTGCTTTTTTCTGAGTTACATCTTACCCAGTGAGCTGAATATGTATTTATTTATTGATCCAATAAAGCTAGTAATGTGAATTTTGTTAAACCATGAAGAACTTTCCTTTGCCACTCTTTTCTAGCCCAGTACATGCAGTCCTGGTTCCTGTCGGTTGCATGTTTTTTAAAATTATGCAAGGGATGTTTGTATTGGACTATTAGGATGTTACAAGGAGGCTCCAGATCTGTGTTTTTACGTCAGTGATCTCAGATGAAATATTTTCATGTTCCAGGGAAAATGCTAATATTTTTAACTGATAACTGTGCAAACTCAACTTGAATGTAGTTTTCCATGGTAATAAAAGAGTTTGTGGATAGTGTTCCCCTTCTCACTGCCCTTTTCCTGCTTTCACAAGTGAGGGATGGATGCCTCTCCACCAGAATAATGCCAGAGAAAGAACTCTTTTGAGCTTCTCCTACCAGTTCTGGGGAAGATGACTCACAGGAGCGCTGTATTTACTATCGCCTGCCCAGAACAGCCAGTCTTGCTTTGTTATGACTGTTCTATTATGGTCAGTCTGACTTTTACAGAAATCCATCCGTGAAAGAAAACTAGACAAGGACATACCGTTAAAAGCATTTTATCATGAAAAGAAATTCTCACTGGCCTATTAGTTTCCTGCAGACGGGATACTTCTCAAAGTGGCTTTTACAAATGAGCCCTTTAAGTGTGTCATACCTTCCTGTGGTCCTGCAGACTGGCCATCTGTTCCAGTTTCCGTGCAGTCTGCAGTACCTTCGTTTGTTAATGAATTTCGCATCGCACCAAAGTAAGAGAGTGAGCTGCAAATTTTCCCTGGGCACCTTCTGTGCTAAAAACTTTGTTTGAATAAGAAGCCAGTTCAGTTAAATCTATACAGAAGTAAAAATTTAGACATCTTCCTCTGAACTAATATAAACTCTGTGATTGTTTGATAATGGTCTTCTGTGTCGTTTAGTGTCAACACAGCCTGTCTTTTCAGAGGAGGTTCTCAGTTGCTGTAAATCACTAATTCCAGAGATGCCAGGCAAAAGCTGATTACAATTTGTTATATCCCTTCTGAGGTTCTGGTCTTTTCTAAGTACTAATTTATGCAAATTAAAGAAAACTAAATCAATTTCATTTGCAGAGGACAATACAGAAATATCTAATCTCTCAGTTGCAATGATCTGTTTCATGGTTTGAAGAAGTCATACACATTCACTAAAAACTTAATTTCACAAGCAGACAGTGCAAATTTAGCCCCTGCAATGCTGCTTCTTCCCTCCCTTAGTTCCTTGTTCTGGCCCACTCAGCCTTCTCACTTATGGAACAACAAACTAGGAAAATAGTTCTATTAAAAGGAAAAGCTGTCTTTTACAGCACATTTGTTAATCCGTACCATTTGTTCCACAGTGAGACAAACAGGTGTCGCAGTGCAAGGGGTGGGATTGATTGGAGGGTGTGGATGAGGGGTGAGATGAACAGAAAATGGTTTAGACAGTGTTCTCCTGAAGAGTTCATGGAGCCATGTTGTAAATACAATACAGGAAGGCACTTTAACAAGAAGCTTTGTCCTGGGCTGATTTCAAGGGCCTTAAGGGAGCATTTATTGGTCAAGAGCTCTGTGGTCCTACTGGAGAGAGTGCAGGACTCTGGCAAATGCTCTCAGGGGAGATCTTCAGCGTGAGCAAGGAGCTGCTCCATCCCAGTATAGGTGGTGCTGTAGATGAGGACTCACCAGCTTCTGTGCAAGTCACGGTGGGCACCAGACATCAGATTCCTGTGGCTTAGGGAATTGCCTTAGTGGCTTCTCGGGGAAATAAAAGGCTCCTTGTATTGCTATTGTTTTTGTCTTCTGTGGCTCTTCCCCTTGGACTGTTTACTGTGTAACCTAGCAGGCCATTGTCACCACCACTGTCAGAAGGGAACTTTTGCTTTGCTTCTTTAATCACTTCAAATAGAAGTGCTGTGACACATTCTGCTCTTATTTCCCTTCTAGCACTAACTGATCTTTTTCTTCTGCCTGTGCTCTTGTGGTTGGTTTATTTGTTTTTTGGGGGGATTTTGTGTGTGTGCATTTATGTGCGGTATTGTTTTTTGGTTTTGTTTGGGTTTTTTTCATGGAAAACCATCTAATACAGAATTGAAAGCTTTTATGTTCCTTATGTATTCTAAACAAATGGAATTTCTTCAGGTGGGGTGGTGCTAAGACTAATGATTCTGTCACTTCAGGTTTTAGGTCTGTCTTGCTTAAAAGAAAGTAGTTTAGATACCTAAGAGAACTTCAGCATCTGTCAAAGTGCTGTCGGAAGACTTGGTTTTGTGTGTGCAACACATCCACCATGAGTAATAAAGAGGTATTGAACCTTCTAGTGGGAAAAAAACATGTCTGCTATAAAATACCTGTAACTAGTCCAGCTGCAGCCTGGCTTTAGCTTCAAATGTATTCTTAAATATTTATGTATTCTGAAACTTAAAGGTGTCAAGGGACATGGTTTTAAGTTTCTTATATTCGTAGTTGTGGTTACTTGTTTTAGGTCTTAGTAAATAGATATATTACTGAGGATAAAAGCTTCTGCATATGAAAGCTGGGTTGTATTGAAAGTATGTTTCAAGGCATGTCAAAGTTGCTTAAACAACTTTCTGTGTGGTACAACCAAGTGAAGAGTTGGAGTTGTGCATTCAGTGCCATCGTGCTGAGTATGTGCCTGTGCCAACTTTCTTTGGACACTGCCTGCCTTGACTGAGTACTTTTCCTTTCCCCTTTCTGAGCTTGTCCAAATGTTTTTCTGCACAGTTCCAAATTTAACCGGAGGTATATTGCTGCTCCCCAGTGATCGACTAAGTTGATATCCTTGAAGTACAAAGCTTGCAAATTGCTGCTGAGTCTGTGCTTAAGTCTGTGCTCCCTGTGTGGGGTTGGTATTTCACAGCACAGCAACACAGGCCTGTGCTAAGTAAATTGACTGGGGTTTTGTTTTTCCCTTTTGTTGCCGTTGTTTTTGCTGCTTGCTACTGGTGGGAGATGACCTTTGTCATTGCATTCCCTCTCCCTACGCCCTTGGGGTTTACTGTGATTCTTATTAAAGTCAGGGGGGAGACTCTCACTGGCTTCAGTGGCACCTGCATTGAGTGGTTGGTCACTGTTGGTCAATATAATTTTTACTGATATTGTTTTAAGTTGCCAGCACTAATGAAGCTGAACTGTGAAGTAGGTCGGGCCTGCTGAGCACACAGATAGTTGAAACTAATTAGTGTCAGCTAAAGACTTAATCATTAATGAAGAATTTGTATATGCACTCAAACGAAAGCAGAATATTTGATCCTCAAGAGAGTAAGGAAAATGCCAGAACAGATTGACTGTGTTTTAGTAGCATGGGATTTTAGAAGTCTCTGGAGATACAAGTTTCCATTACTTGGAGCTAAGGTTATATATCCTCTATATTTTCAAATACCTATACAAGCTGTTAGTCTTTCTAAGTCTAGTGGAAATTCTGCTTGCAGTCAACAGAAGCAGCAGCTAAAGCTTCTGAAAACTGTTTAATCAACAGAGAACAGTGCAAGCAACAATACAGATGCTTATGCTGTCATTCAGTCCTCTTTCTTGTAGTTTGTGTCTCACATGACAAATTCAGTCATGGCTGATTCTTATGCCACATTTCTAAATTTGTAAACCAGCTGCATTTTCTTATGCTTTTAAGTAATGGCATTCTTATAAGCTTTATCTGTTTTCTCTTGCAAAACCACAGCATGGTCTTGGCTCCTTCTGTAAGATCATTTGGTAACTCCATTGGCATCTGTTAGGAAATATGTGTCAAGATTGTGCTCCAGAGTAAACAAGGATAAAAATTATATGTTTGCTAAAAATGCTCTCTTCTTATTTCTTTCTTTGATTTCTTTGTCATTCTTCCATTTTTACTTATCACATACTTTCTGAATATTTTAATTTTCCAAGGAAAAATAGTTTTTTTCCTAGGAGTAGCTTCATGTGTGAATAAGTAGAAGTTTTGATTCTGTGACTGCCCTGGAGTACTATTGGTTTTTTTTAAACTTTCTGAGTATTACAGTGTTTTTCAACAAGAAAGCATCTTAATGGATTTAAAATAGATGAGTCATATTAGAAAAGAAGTGACAAAGCAAGGGAAAGGCCTGATGGATGATGCATAAAGTTATACAATACATGATCAGCTAGGGTTTCCTTTTTGTTACATGAGCAGTTCTTGGGTCTGTATGGGATTGTCATTGTGATGTTGAGAACACCAGAAAGTTAATCAAAAAGAAAAACAAATAAACATATCTGAATATTCACTTGAAAAGTCAAATCCAATTTGAATGTATTTGAGTGTTTTGGTACTGCATATGCTTCCTAAAAATAAGTGCTTGAGAGAAAGCTGAGATTCTTTTCTTCATTGGTACAATTTACTGAGTGGCAAACCTGAGAATTTCTGAGCTAGGAGGCCTCCTGGTTTTCTTTCCTTCTTTCCTTCTTTCCTTCTTTCCTTCTTTCCTTCTTTCCTTCTTTCCTTCCTTCCTTCCTTCCTTCCTTCCTTCTTTCTCTCAGAGTTTACCACAAATACCCACAGATGCTATCAATAACAACTTTTTTGGTAAATGTTGATGTTAATAATACTTTAAGGCCCAAGTATTAAAGAATGACTAGAGTCCAATGGGCAAAATCTGCCATTAGTGGTTTGTGTAAGGAATGTTTGCATTTATTTTCTAGATAGGTTGTTTCACTGATCTGCCATGTTCATATTTTGTTAAACCTAGAAATAAATTATAAAAAAAAGACAGTGTTTCAGATGCTTTAATATTTCATCACAATTTGTGTTATGTTCTATAACTGTTGAGAAGCTGGGCGAGCATTTGTCTATGATGCATTTTAGAAAGGGCTTGAGAAAAAATGTGCATTTCTTCTAAAACAGTAAATTTGGCAGGACTGAGCCTTATTCATACATAAAAACCAGCAGCTGCTAATTGTTTTCAAACTCCAGCTATGATATGCAACATAAGGCTCGTCTGAATCATGCTGACAGCCTGCACTGATAACACAATAAAGCCGATGCAGAATGATCTGGATCTGCACACTTGGAGAATGGATGAAAAACCCATCTTATTTGGGTTGCTAAATAAAGTCCTAGGCTGAGGATGTCTGACCCATACGGTTTTTGCAAGTGCAGTAATTTTAGGTCAAATTGCTTAAGAAAAATAGGTTGGAGAGATTGCATACAGCTATAGCCACCTTCAGCTGCAATTTTAACATTTTCCCTGACCAATTTTAGCTAAAATATTAACTGCTTTTAGGGATTCTAAACAATTTATTTTAAATTCTTTTTTTTTTTTCCTCAGCAGTCATATGGATCCTTTATTCTAGGGCATGTAGCCATTTTTGAGCAGATTATAGGGTGATGGAGTTGCCCTGTGAGCTGCAGGAGTTTGATTGTGATCAGATTGCAAATTCACAAAGAAATTTCATGAAATAGAAGCAGGAATCAGTATCACAGAGTTTTAATGAGAAAACAGATCTGAAACTTAAAAATGATATTTTTAATTTATCGGTCCAGTACATAGCTTAATATGAAAACCAAACCTGAGTAGTTAGGTTGTATTAGCAAAATGATGAAGTAAGAAAACAAATACTCTCTTTGGCTGAATTCCCAATGAAGGTGTATTTTTAAAAACAATTGTAGTAATTAAACCAGAGGCCTTATTCTTAAACTAGAATATGATAGAAATCAGAAGATCAGTTTCATTTAAATCACAGTATTGAGAACTTTTTGCTGTCTGAGGGCTGAACGTATTTTGGGGAGTGATGCACAGGCACCATATTTGTTCAGACAAATATATGTTTAGAATGTTTATTTGGAAGTGTGTTTTTTGAGGCATTTTATTAAAGATTCTGGATTTGAAGTTTTTTCTTTGGTGATCATTGAAGGCTGAGTAGAGAAGTGCACAGAGCAGTTTGTGCCATGCCATAAAATCATTTCATGCCCTCTCCAATCCACAGGGAAAACCTGGAAATGTTCTTCCTGATAGGAAGCAGGAAGGTGAAGCACCATTACAGTCTCAGGGATGTGAATGACAGTGACCAGAGGCACTCCCTTCCTTATGGGCATTAAAAAATACCCAGGAGGGTCGACTGGAATTCCATGCTGTGTGGCAGAGCATGCACTGCTTCGACTGTGCTGTGTTGGGAGGCCTGGGCTGCTCAGGCTGCCAGGCAGATACTCCTGTGTGTGCCATGATGCCAGCAGGTGGAAAGGTTCCTCAGTGCAGAGGAGGAAAGCTGCTTGATGGCTGGAACCCTGAGCCAGGGCCTTGGCCAGATTGATATCAGAAAATACTGCCCATCGCTCTCTTTAGGATCCAGGAGTCCCTCTTATCTTGCCGAGGACCCTAGAAGCTCATTTTTTCTCTCTCCTTAGGAGCTTGGGACCCTGTCATCCCCGGCAGAGATGCCTGCCTTGGGAGGCAGCTCTGCCTGGGAATGGGGGAGTGTGGGATGCCAGGAGGGCACTGGGGTGGGCAGAGGAGCAGAATGGTGCTGTGGGAGGAAAAAAACCAGACATCATTGCAGGACAAGCTCAATGAGCCAGTCTATGAAATGTGTGGTCCTAAATGTGATTAAAATTACCTTGAAATTGGATACCTGTGGGCACTGATCACCTTTTTAAATATTGATTTATGTTGTGTCTGTTTCAGCACAGCATTAAGCAGCTGTTTGAAATGGATCAGTCTAAACACTGGCTGCTCGGCTTTAGAGGAATAGAAAAGTCACTTAGCAGAGATCCACTTGTAATCTCTCTAGGACGGCCTGAAAAAGAAGCAGTGCTTCTCAATTGCATTATTAATTATATAAACGAGCAAGATCAGAACGGCAGATAATTAAACAGCTTTTGTGGCTTGTTGTGGTGCCATCTCGTGGTTCTTGAGTAAAGCTCCCACGTTGCTGAAAGTTTCTCCACAGCTAAAGCAGATTTTACAGCACTGCGGCAAGCAAAACTAAAATTTGGCACTGAAGCAACACTTTAACCTCCTGGCTATTGGCCAGATTCCCACCGTGCTCAGTCCTTCCTCGCTCTAGTAAAGCCTTTGGGCAAAAATAGATTTCAGATCTCTCACTGCAAGAGTGGTGATAATACAGCAGTCTGGAAATGCAGAGATAATTAATTATGTCAGGCCATTTTGCTTGTCCCTGTATAGGAGAGGCATGGAGAACTGTGCTCGAGAAAACAGGCCTTGCTCTTTTCCAAGCCCTGGAACATTAAGCGTAATTGCTCCTGCTGGTGCCTTAAACATAGAATTGCTCTGAAACTGCATAGGGAGAGTGCAGACCTTTTGCTTCTAATGGGCCTTGTTTGGGATAAGAACAGAAAATTTAGAGGAAATGTCTATAGCAGTCCTCTCCATGTCATTCCCACCAGCTCTTTCCAGAGCTTGCACACCAAGGGGCATTCCTCCTAACTTTGACAGGCCTCTCTATGTCCCCTCTCATCCTACTGTTCTCCCAGCCTTGAAAAAGAATATTTGCTCCAACTGGTCCTCCTTGTATTCCAATGTAATGTTTTCAGCTATATGGAAATCTGGTTTTCAGAAGGGTTTACTTTAGCTACAAGTCCTCAAAAACTGGGAAACTTCCCGTAGCATTAAAATGGTTATCATTTTGCAGCCTCCTGTTTTCTATTGTTTGCCATTTGCTTTTGCTATAACATATTACCACTTTTTCTTGCATCCAGCAGATTAGCAAGCGCTTTTTGACAAACGTTTGTCATATTTTTCTCTTCTTGAATTCTAATTGCTGTTTGAAAGACTTTTACATAATGATACTTCAGAAGGAAACTGTCGATATATCCATGACTGTGATAAAATTTCTGTGTCTGTAATGCTGTGAATCATTGCAGCCCGTGGAATCCTGCTAGGTAATTTAACAAGCTGTGGTTTTTGGGGACTTGTAAAAAGCTTAAGGCAGATCTCTCAGTGGCTGTGGACAATAGGATCTGCCTAGAGCTCTGAGTAGAGGAAAGGTGAAGGAATTAGATCTCAGGCCTTGGTCATTATCAGTTAGGGTTGAAAAAACAGAAGTCACAGTAGGTACTTTCGGAATGAAAAGCACGAAAAATGAAAAAACTGCTGTCATATGTCCACAACCGTTCTCCCTTTATAGACAACCCTTTTATGGCTTCGCATGAGGTCACAGGGAGCGTGCTACCATGCTCCTATGAGTAGAGCAAAGCTGCAAGGAAATCACCTGATTGGTTACCTTCTGCAGATGGAGGAGAAGAAGGTTTTCAATGAATTCCTGGGCTGGCAAATTGGAGTGATCATAATTCATTAACCAGTACTGGCCAATGCAGGGTGAGATCAGAGAAGGGGCTGTTGCCACAGAGAGAGGACCAGTCATTACCTTCAGTACTATTTAAAGGATTCTAAGCACTATTTAAGTCACTGTATTTGAGTGGCTTAAAATGCAGATATTTTGAGACTGTAGAGCTGTTCTTCATATTCTCATATGTATTTTTGCCTTCATACAAGTGATAATGCATTCAAAGGTTACCCCATAGAGCATCAGCTGTGCTAGAGACAATGCAGTGTTTGAGACCTATAAGCTCTGCAAAAAATGTCAGCATTCTGTATTCTTAATTTCTGTTCCTGACTACCAGTGTCATCACCTGCTCCTGGATACTGGAGATTATTATAAGACTTGAATGACCTATTTAGCTGTTCTGAATTTTGAATGATGATTTTTTTTCCCCTCACTTATCAGCTGAATTTCTTCCCTCCTACCCCCTTTTAGCATAAAACAGAAACTGTGAAAGATTATTACGTAGTTTTAGGAGACATTGATCCCTATATAATCTGTGAACCCTTTATAAGAAAATTGCAGTCAAATTTATCATGGCTACTAAAAGGCTGGGGAAAGGAGGAGTCCTTGCTTTTAAGCCTTATAAAGAATAATAATGTCTGCCAGATATTCTCAAGTGCCAATCCATGGGGATGGAAACAAGCTTTAGGAAGAAATTGTACATTCCCAGCAAGCAGCAGTTGAGACTCAGAGAATTTCAAAAGCATTCCTGAACTTTTGCGTGCAAATAACACAAGATACACAGTTTCCAGTGGGCATGTGCAGGTCAGAATTTGAATATCAAGGCAAAACTCCCAGCCCACACTGAGATCAGCTTAAATTTTTGTGGACATCTGCAAGTCTGGCCTTCATCTGATGATCAAGGATCTCTCTGCAACATTTTCTTTTAAAAAGCGCAACTCTTAGATGTGCAAATTGTAATATTTATGATGTACAGAGACTATAGTTCGACACAAGTACAAGGTTGTAAAGCTGCCCCCCACTCAGATCCGTTAAGTCATGTCTCAGGAATTAAATCTAGAAGAAATAATTGATGCTATTTCCTGAAAACATAAAGAACTCATTTTTTATTGTTAGTGGTGACAAGAAAGAACATTCAACTACGTGAGTCTGGATCCCTTCCAGTTAAAGAAAGGACATGAATTTTCTTAATTAGAGAGTAATTGGATTCTGCCTCTCAAGCAAATTACAGACTTTATATCATAAGGAAATAAATTATGGGAGAAAAAATTGCTGCAAGCTCTAGGTGAAAACATTTATTACATCCATAGCTCTGCAATTCGCTGTGGTAAACTTTAGCAAAATGGAGTTGCTGTCAATGAAACAAATCCATGCTTTTTTGCATTTTTATTTAAGTATTTATATTTATGTATGTGTGAGAGAAAATGTAAATCTTTCCTGTGCTTCAGAAACTTCTCCCATAAACTTGCCATGTTTCTATGTAAAATGTGACATACCAGCCAAGTTGAAAGAATGATCTCTCAGCTAACAAAGCAATACCTCAGCAATTAAATGAAAAGATCGCCCAGTTCCAGAAATGAAAACTGTAATATAATTCTGTTTGGGAAAAAAACTATGAAAGAACTTTATAACATACCTTAAAAGTGGTTGTACTCAGAGTGGTTATGCATCACTCTGTAACAGCGGAAAAACTGGCATATAACTGGAATAACTGTGAAATTACTACTAGCAAGGATCTTGTACTTAATCTATTAAAACTGGATATATATATATATATTAAAATGGGAAAATACTGTACATAATGCATACATTAAAAAAACCAACCCAAAACAAAGCCTAAAAGAACATGGAACAACTCTGTTCCCATGAGTCTGATTTAAGATATGTACAAGGATTGTGAACACATCACCTGAAATGGAAAGTAAAACCATGAGGAATAGAATAAAGGAACAACAACAAGCTATTTAAGACCCATTGCAGTAGATTACCCGGGTAAACTTGTTCATCTTGACTCGTATCAGCAATGAGATTACGGCATATCTGAGTTACAAGGTCTCCAGGAACGTGGTTGGTATTGTGTCATGTGAAGTGTGGTTTAGCTGGAAAGGTGGCACGCAGCAATGGAGCAGGTAAATTATGAAGTGATGAAAAACTCTACGCAACAACAAAAATTTTAATGAGATAAGACCCAGTGGCCTGAGAGAGAGACTCCAGAATAGTGTAAGCATCAATGTTACGCATCCCTTTAAATTTTTACCCTGTTGTAAGTAGTAGGGGAATTCACAGATGTCTTAAAGCTGGAAAACAATTTGACTCCAACATGAGGTGAAATCGGCCGAGTGAATTTGAAGCGAAGTAACAGAAATGGGATGAAATCGCAAGGTCATGTGGTTAGGGACTAACAGCAAGCATTTCTGCTATCAGCGAGTAATGAGCAATACACGAGGGTATTAATCAGCTGCAAGATAATTGTGTTTCAGCAGTGAAAATGGGAAACACGATGCTCAGGTGACTAGTAAGGCTGCTGGACTAGAAGGGCTCCTTAGCTGGGCTGTGTGTGTAGCACAGGTCAGGTAAATCAGATGGAGTGAAACTGGAGCCTGTGCAATGCTCTGATGAAATGGAGACCGTTCCACACCGGCCAAGGGAACTGCTTTCTAGCAAGGTGCTGAAGGAGCTGTGTCCGTGCAGTAGGAAGCACAGATCGGGATGGCTCAATGCTTGAATTAAGGTACAGTGCCGGCAGAGAAAAATAGCTCTAAACCTGCTAATGAATAAATTTAGCCTGGAAATAATATTGGGCCTTAGGAGGCAGCAGGACACATTTGTTAGCAGGACTATATTGTATAATTTTCGTGAGTTATTTTCAAACCACGACACGGTGTCTGCTCTTTTCAAGGCTTCGGGTGCTGCTCGTGCAGGTGGCTTTCAGACAGCGGGAGGAATAATGGTTGTAGCTGGGAGGCTTCCAGAGCAGTGCTCAGAGTCCCTTCAGCTTCATATCTTTAATTGCAGCTGGAAAGTTGCAGGAGAGTGGCAGTCTCCCAGTCAGACTAATTTTATTATTTTTTTAGTTTGTTTTTACTGTAATTCTGACAATGAAGTAATCTTCTTTGCCTTAAAAACAAGGGTTTACACAGATTGTTTTTCTAATGGGATACTTGCTCTGACTAAAAAACAAGAGGACCTATCACTTTCCTTTATCATGTGGGAAGACTAATATTGAAGGAATGTTTGCAGGGGTTTTATACACTACAGTCTTTAGATCAGAAATGTATTTATTTTTAGAAATGTCAGTGAATACACTTCTTTCACCAAGGCTGTGTGCATAAGACTATAAAGACAAAAGTCTTTCAGTGGTTTCTAGGATATTATGCTTCTAACGTACTTCTGCTGATCTTCCTGCATATATTTATTGTTTCTAATTTCCAATGGTGAGATCTTGTGCTGTTCCCTTGAATTCCCCTGTGATAAGTCTGCAGGCCTCCTGCAATTTTCATTTATTTTCCTCTGTCTCCAGCGTCCTCATATTGTCCTTTCATCATTAATGCCACCTAAACTTACTTTTATTTTGAGATTTACTTTTTTTTTATTTGGTGTGGGATCTGCCTTCACTGTCACAGTTTTCCTCTGAAGAAATTCTGATAAGCCCTTTAGTGGTGAACATATCTGGAAGTCATGTAGTAGATACGGTTTTTTCTTTCCTTCTAAAGCAAGGTATTTGGTTCAAGCTGTCTCATTTTTATGAGTAAAAAATTGAGACAATGAAAAAGAAGGTAACATATGTCTTTGATATCAGAAAATCATTTTCCCTGTAGGAGATACATTGGGTTCTCCTATTAAAACTTGTTTTGAGCATACAGAGGACATGAAGTTAGCTCAGACCTACTCTGTTACTAGTGACTTCCTTCTCTTTAAATTACACAGCTAAAACTACGCTTGTTGCTGTCCTGCTCAATGTACAACTCTGCTACCTCATGAAACCTCCTTTAGCTCAGAGGAGAAATTAGTAATTAATTTTTTTGAGAAGTCCTTCATGGTAAACTGAGCATATTTCAATCTCATTGCGGCAGGGTTTTTCTGTAGCGCGAGAAGGTCTTGAGTTTGTGGGTAGGGCACAACTTGTACTGTTGTGATAACGAACAGTAATCCACGAGGGTTTCTTCCCTATTGAGAAGGCTTGAATTCAGAGCACTGCATGGGCACAAAATAATTTAGCAAGCTTGGAGGCAACAATGTCATTTTCTTGGGGTTTTTTTAATGCTGGATCCGAAGGTTGCTCAGCCTCCACATTTTCTAAGCTTTGGAGTGATATGGTCAGCCGTGGTAGCCAGTGTTGAGGTTGGGAATTGCTGACTGTCAGTAGCAACCATTTCATCCTGAAAGTTTGACTTTGATTTTTCTGTGCTTGCTTAAGGGTAAAAGAAAGAAAGGACAGTTGCTTTGTGTTCATGGTGGTTCTTAGCAAGTGCCTTGAGTTTCCAGAGCTTGTCTGTTCCTTCATGAATTCTGCCTGAACTGAGGCTTTACTGATATTTGCCAAGGAATCTTTAACCATCTTCTTCGGGAGAAGCAAACAAATAAAGCCAAAAATGTTTTTTTCTGTTGTGATTCTCTCTTTATGGCATTTTTTAATATTACTACAAAAATTATTTAAGCCTCTCTATCTGAAAAGACTGAAGAAGCGGCTATTTAATAGTTATAGCTGGTTTTCATTGCAAATAAATCTTATTTCAGAATATAACTGATAATCTGATTAAAATTTGGATGGATTGTGAGTCTGTTTTTCACGTGTAATAAAACCACCTATGACTTAAGAATGAAAACACTTGAGCCTGTTTCTCCTCCAATTGCAGTTTAGTGTAAAGTTGAAGGAAAGCTGGACA
Organism: Pomatostomus ruficeps; assembly: GCA_013400735.1. NCBI lineage: Eukaryota > Metazoa > Chordata > Aves > Passeriformes > Timaliidae > Pomatostomus > Pomatostomus ruficeps. Next base: position 11,496 of record VYZT01050122.1, on the reverse strand, counting down.
CTTTAAATTCAAAATCCTCAAAAGCTGAAGGAAGGTCCTGTTTTGTGAACAAATGAAGTGGAGCTTCTGACAGGCTTTTCCCATTTCCACTGGCTACTGATGTAAACTAGGTGACATCTTTATGCTTTCTTTTGGTTTTTAGTATTGCTGTTGGGTGTCTGGTGTTTAATTCAGTGTACTCCTTAAAGGAAAGGCTGTCTGCATTGACCTGAACTGGTGAGCAAGGGCAGAGGAGCACTGGGTGCAGCCACCCACCACGAGCAGGATCCCTGCTGGTGTCCGTGGCCTCGGTGGAGGTTTCCTGGCTTCCTGCAGGTGTGGCACCTCACAAATAACACATCATGCAGAGCTCTGGGGCTGAGTGAATGTGCTGATGTCTTGACAACATGCACAAATAAAGGTTTATACCCAGGGAGAAGCTGTTCTCAGTCAGTGAGCTGAGAAAACACCAGAACACTGAGAATTCCTTTAGAGACTGGAATTGGGGAGGACAAATTCCCCCCAAGAGCTTTACAGTTCCCATTATTCTCGAAGAGTCACATGTTCTCGCATTTGTAAATTCCATGCTTGCTCCTCTGCTGGCTCATATTCTCCTGTCCAACAGAGCCTACAGAGATGCATCAAAATGATCCATTGTCCTTCCCTCACTGCGGATAAAATTCAATCCAGTTTCACGGGAGTCAGGCTGCTTTGGGCTGCAGTACCTGAGAAAAAAGCTGAAGGAATATGGGGTCATAAACCAAGACATGCTGTTTCTTCAGCCTCAGTCTGTTCTGGTTTGATGCAAACAAAGTAGTTTAATTTTCATTATAGCGGGCAAATGTAAAGGAAGATGCATGAAATGGAAATGAACCATATCTGTAGAATGTAATTTAAAACTAGAAAGATTTTCCTTTTCCTTCTTTATTAATGCAGTGTATTTTCTTTCGCTTCCTCAGAGTGGCCTTAGAACTTTACAATCTGGCCTAAAATGTCACTAGAAATGCAGGTTGCCCATGATTTATACTTTTGATGTGAAAATAAGTTATCAAGCTTTGACAAGAGCCATTTGAAACTGCTTCAGCAACCCCTTAATTATTTAATGGCTGCTAAAGAACCAGTTCTTTATTAGAGCTCTGACATTTAAAAAATTTCATTCAGATTTACCTGCAGGCTCAAGCATGCTTTTCTCTCATTAAAACAAGTGGAAAATATTAATGGAGAAATAATTAATAAACTCAAAGAAATTGGCCGAGGGAATGTGAGTGCACTGAATTTCAAATGTAAATAGTAAAGCAGCAGCACTGTGTGCAGTGATGGCAAAGCTCACATTGGCCTCCAAAGGACGCTCCACAAACAGCAGTGCTCCTGAGATGTTCTTTACAATGCCGTGGAAAAAGGAATGTTCCCGGAATGGATGCTGTGAGATGAACCCTCTCCAATAACTGATTGAAAATGTTTGTGAAAGCTCCTTCCAGAAGCCCATCTCCCTGCTGTTTGTCACACAGTTTCTGTCTTTTGGTCTTGTTAATTACAGGGACATTATTTAAGACAAGGTTCTACGAGGGTCCTGATTTTTGTCCAGATTTAAAGATCTATTTTCTTTTTTCACAGCTACTGGTGTCATAGTATAAGCAGGAATGCTGATACCAGCTAGGGGAATGTGGAATGGGGAAGCTGGAAGTAGTTTAACTCTTAGTCTTTAGTTGTGATCTGTCATTCAGCTAAATAATATTTTGCTGTTCCTCCCCATCCTTTTTTGTCTTTTTTTGTATCTTGAAGAATTATTTCTAAAATATAAACCCGATTGTACAAAATACTTAGAAATATCAGCGTGTCAGAAAGTAAAACTTAATGCAGTGTAACTTCCCCTATTTGTAGGTATTCACAGTTATTCTGCTGCAGCCTGGGCAAATAAAAATTTTGCATCCATTAACAGACAAAAAAGAATGCCAATCCTTAGGAAGTGACCGGGAAACTGGAGCCAGGATCTGAGCTGAGGTGCACAGAGGTGGGAGAAGGAGAGAGTGCCCATGTGTGGACACAGGGGTGCCTTGGATTAGGTATATACGAAAAAAACCCTGGTTATGAGATAATTAATCATCAGAACAGGTTTGCCAGGGAGGTTGTGGAGTTTTGGAGATTTTCAAGCCCTAGGCAATCTGGCTTGGTCTCACTTCGCTTTGAGCAGGAGGCTGCATCAACTCTTCAAGTTCCTTCCAGTGTAATGGTTCTCTGATTAATAAAACCTCCTGCGTTGCTTTCACGTTAGTATATTCTGCAAGAACTACATTAAATATCGAGGAGTCAAAATTATTGATCAAATAAATTGTAAGTTATGAGTGAAATTTTCACTGTAATGGTTTAACCTGGTTCTCCTCCAAGTTGCAGAATACAAAATCAGACCAAAGATTGCAAGTAAAGAACATGGCTCGATATGGGTGTAAAATAATTTGGTTTAGAAAAAACATTGAATTTTTATTTTTGAAGGTTTTCAGCTTGCCTGTCTGATATAATAGTTTTGAAGAATGAAACAATTCTTTTTTCCATTAGAAAGACAAAGAATAAAATCAATTATCTTCATGTGAGTCCACTTTTTCTGGTGAAATTTCCACAGAAAGTGAGCGTGAGTACCTGACTGAATTTCATCGTGGGTAACAAAACAGCAGAGCTGCATGAAATTTCTTTCGATTTTGAAATGTGCTATTTTTAGTCATAATTCCCAGAATGAGTCTTTCTGATTGACTTTCTGAGGCAATTTATTCAGGTAAATTGCATCCCTTGTTTCAGTTTGCTCTGTTGTGCTGTGAATTGCAGAGGGGGCTTTTCAGACAGCTCAGTGCAGTCTCTGTTACTGATCTAGGAAAGGCAATCAATGATTGCCTTTGAGGGTGTTGTGATATTTCCTTCATAAAAGGGTCATATTTGACTGCTGCTGTACAGGCATGGGTATTTAGGGGGAATTCTGTGTAATTCATTTGTTTTCCTGTGCTCCCTCCTTGCTACAAAGTGAGAAACTCTGCTTGGTTTGGTTGTTTTTAATTCTTCTTTGAGCAGAGAATCACTCCAGCCCTTGAAGGCATAACTTGTCCAAGAATCTTGGTTAGCTGATAACTTCTGCCTCGAGCAATGCAATCATAGTTGACTTTGGGACCTGCTATTTCCAAATGTTGCCACGGATAATCAGACACGTTATCTTTCACATAATAGAATCATTTACTTAGAGTATGTTGTGATTCTGAGGTATTAATCCAGAAATACATCCAGAGAATTGTTCATCAACATCCAAAAGCAGCAATAAGTAACAAGAATATCAAGGTGCTTTTTTGCCACCAGTGGTCAGAAAGAGGTGGATTTTTTTACCTCTGTGGATAAAATGAAAAACGTTTTATCTGAAAAGTAGTCTATTCTCATGGCTACATAGCCTCCCACCGTTAAAGAAATTGTGTCTGACGTGATTGCTGATTCCGGGATCCAGTATGGCATAATCTGATTTCTTATTTTGCATTGTTTAGTAGTCCACTGATTGTGTATCATCTGTACCACTGGTGAAGCTTTAGACCGTGATTTCACACAGTGTGAGACTTTTTTTTTTTTTTAATAGTAATAGCAAGAAGAAATGATTAGACATGAACCATATAACTCTCCAACACTGAGTGCAGATTATTTTTGGGGAACTCTCAGCATCAAAGGCCACTTTTTCTGGTGCTTATTCTCTAGGAAAAAAAAAAAAGATTAAATGTGTTGTATTTGCTATTGCTTTCTGCACTGCATTCTCTTGCTCCAGTTTTTTTGGCCACGAGTTCTAATATTGCCAGGTATTGGGAATTTTCTGGAAGCATCTGCTGTCAGCAGTATGAGAATTTGGCTCCATAGTCACACAGTTCTAGAGCACTCTGACTCGATGTTGTAGCTAAAGCAGCTCCATCAATTTGCACGGAATCAGAAGTACCTGGGATGGAGCCTGGTGGGACACCAAAGACCAGATTCACTTTTCATCAGCTGCAGGTCATTCCCTAGGCAATGTGCTGCAGTGTAAGGGAGAATTACAGCCAGATAAGAAACAGTTGTTTCAGATGATTTTTCAAGATTTCCAAGGCTTTCTTGCTTAAAAAATGTGGTAATAAAAAAATATGATAAAATAGTTTCTTTTAACAGATTTTCCAATTATAATCAGTATAAACAAGCCTAGCTTGTATGCAAATATTGAAGACTGGTGTATGCCCTTATTCAGATCAGGAGTATGAAACACAAGCTTTACTCTGTTCAAGCAAACATTTAATTTAGTGTCTAAGAGAACTAAAAATTAGTTTGTAAAATGCTGAGGTCAGGCTATGTGCGTAGGATTCTAGATTCTAATCTGACTCACACACTTTCATGATTAATGTTTATTAAAACTCAAAAATTCTATCAAAAGAGGTGTGAAATTATGAAAATTAGCACAGAGTAATGAAAAACATTTTATCATAAATTTTTCCACTTTTTCTATTAAACCCCCCCGACATTTAGTCCAGGGATCTAGAAAAGAAAATGCTATGGTGAGGAACTGCAAGGACAAGGGCAAATTAAACATAAAAATGCCTGTGCAACCTCCATTCACACCCCAAGCTGTAGGTCAGGCCATCATCCTCAGAGTGCTTAGGAAGAGTTTTGGTTGGAGTATCTGCTTCTTTGTAAGCTTTAGCATATTTAAACTGGTGTTCAGTCCATTTGAACACGAGGACACACAAAGTGGTCACAACCTGACAGCTCAGGAGGTGTTTGGACGATTCTCTCAGGCACAGGGTGTGACCCTTGGGGTGTCCTGTGCAGGGCCAGGAGTTGGACTCCGTGATCCTGATGGGACCCTTCCAACTCAGCGTATTCTGTGATTCTATTAATATTTCCCAGATGGTCTTCTTTTAGTGGATATACTATTAATCTTTATAAAGTGTGATTACCTCTGTTAGATGCATGATTCTGAAACCACAAGAATTCCAAAGAAGAAACCAAATTACTTGAACATAGAGGATTAAATAATTTACTTCAAAAATGATACCATCATCTTTTCCTCTGAAGAAAACCTTTCCATTACTTCTAATTGTCATTTTTTTATTGATAAATCAATATTTGATGTTAGAAGATTTACAATCAAGACTTATTCTTCAGAGGCACGTGCCCAATGCCAAAGTGGAACCATTAGACACATTTGCTATCACTTTTTGGTTTACCACAAAAATTATATGACAGGGAGGACAGAGGAAGCTTTCATTAATGGTATGAAGCCATGAGCTGAATTTATTATGCTGTTACTGAGCATTGCTCTTCTGTTGCTGTGTGTTCCATGTGGTGTTGAATAATTTGGGTATAAGAAAACAGTACGGCAAAACTTCCGTGGAAAAAGAAAAAGAGGCACATCTCAAAAAAAAATCAACTGTGTTACATAATTTCAAAGGTTCCAGTAAGCAAGCAGGAGAGTAAATCACAAATTTTGCCAATTCAGTATCTGCTGAGCCAAACTGTAGTAGTTATGGGGGAAGTAGCAGGATTTTCCTTTCCAAGAGCTACAAGATTCCCTAGTCTTGTAAATCTCCATTTTTTGTCTGTCACTGCATATATATCAGTGAAAAGGAATAGTAAATCAAATGAATAATTAAAGTTGTAAGTACTTGGGAATTCTGAATCCCCATCACTGCTATTAAGCACAAATGGAATTTGAAAATGCTTGGAGGTCAGCATTTACAAAAGTCTGGTTTAGAGGCCATGAAATAAATCATCAGGATTACAATAAGATATGAGTTCAGCATTTGTTACTTCTTTCTTATGTTTAGTACAGCAACAATCTGAGACTAAATCAGATGAGTACAGAATGTTTTGTTATGTGGTTGGAGTTCAAAAGGAAGAAACCTGATTATAAATGACTGAATTAAATATAAAAAGACACCTCAAAATCTACGTGAAATATTTATTTTTATAACGGGATTTCTAATTTAAAGGTATTATTACTGAAATCCAGGGAGGTTTTACCCGTGGAGTGGAAAAAGGCTTGATTGACAGAACATAGCTTGGAAATTCCTCACCCCATACACAACCCAAAAATCCAGTGCATTTCGAGGACTAATTACAAATGGTATAATTTTTAGATTTTACCAGTTGCTTATATGTCATATACAGCCAAGCTATGGAGTCTTTAACTTTAAAATTAATTTTTTTTTTTTTCAGTTTCAGCTTTAGTCATCTCTTAGGTTGTCTTTCATGTAAAATGAAAATATAGGACAAAAATAGTATTACCTTACATAAGAAACTGTCCTTATATAGGCAGTAGTGGAGTTTAAGAGTTACGTAGGCCTTGTGCTGACATTTATTTTTGGGGTAAATTTCATAATATACAAGTCATCTTTGAACTCTGATTCGCTCACAGATACCTAAGTATGCGAGAAATCATTTCTCTTGTAACTTATTTGTGTGAATAAATGCAAATACCTGCAATTACACCCCCCCTCCCCGGTTTTGAATTTCAATCGTCTTGAAGATTCATGTCAGCGAAACTGAAATGCATGAATCTTTGTACAGAGAAAAGCCAAAAGGAATTTGTGTATCCCCAGAAAACTTCAGTGGATATCAGAGTGAATATACTTGAATTCTTTCTTGATGGCATTTTTAATAACCTGGCTGTTTTTGGGGTTTTTTTTTTAAACACTGAGCCACTGTGATTGAAAAAAATGGATACTGTGGGTCTAAAATCAAGTGAGATAAATATATACACAGACATTATGAGCATCTATCAAAACATAACCCCCCCCCAAAAAAGTAGTTTTGTGAGCTTAAAGAATATGTGATATCTGACAGGTTGAGTTGAAAGGATTAAGGTGTAGAGAAACAGAGGCAGCAAGAGAGAGACACCTTTGATTTATTCATTACTTTGTAATGCAACAGTACAAGCGAAGTAAGCAAGCAATTTTTAAGTAATAAGTAAACAATTTCTATTTTAAAAAGAAGATTAAATGCTGGGTTTTATTAAGGATTTGCCCCTGCTACCTACCTCTCCACGGAAATTTTTAATCTTTTTTACACTGGCTTTGCTGTGGAAACTAATCAGTCCTCAGTTCATGTCAGGAGACTGAGTCAAAAGCTTGAATGCTGTGCCCATTTTTGATGTGTTCTGTGGTAATCCAATTAGATTGCTGCTTCTGCTTACTGCATTTAAGCCTTATCAGTGTTGCGACTGCTGAATAAAAGTCTTGACATATTTACCAATTTGTGTGACCATTTTTAGTGGTTAGTTCTCAAAGAGTCCTGCCTTTATGTGAGAGTTCAAATGGAATGTTTCCGTTAATCCTTTGGGAAAAGCCTCGGTGCACTGCAGCTCACTTTGTTGGGTCTCAGGCTGATTGAAATGGTCACACATTTTCCTGAGTGCGCCATGCTCTCATCTTCGCCTTTACAGGGTCATTCCTTCATCTCCATTTACTGGCAGTGTAGGCATCATTACTGCCCTGTTTTCAAAGATCGTGGAGCTCCTGGAGGTTCTAAAAAGCTTCTCAAGTTCATGTTGCAAAGCTTCTGAAGAAAGGCCCAGAGCTCAACAGTAAGTGCTGGTTGTACACAGAAATGAGTGGTTTCTGCACTGTTTGACTTTGTGCTAACTTAATGTGATGTATAAAGCAGATTTTATCTTTATTGAATTGCTGAAGATACATAATGATCTGACACTGAAAACAACCTAAATTGGTATTCCACCCACAGAAAAACAAACAACAAAAAAAAGAAAAGAGTAAACTTTGAATTATAATCTATATCTTGAACACTTGCTTCCTTTTGTATCTTGTAATGACGCCCACTCTATTACCAAAATGTATTGTCTAACATTGATGAAGGACTAATTAATCTATAGCTAGAAAACAATAAAATTAACTTGTGAGCACCAGGTAATTGCATTTCTTTGATGATACATTTCTGAAAGTGAATTCAGCATCACTGTAATAATAATGTGTAATGAATTCAACCCTTTAACAAAATAACTTTACTGAGAATTTAGTATTGGAAATACGGATTTGTACAACTCAGTTCAATAGGTCAGCTTTAGCAAACGTTACACACATCTGCAGCCACTCTACTTTTTTCCAAATTAATTTGTAGTATATAGATTTTCTGCAATGGCTACAAACTGAGTTCTTTTGTCAAAAAAGGGCTTCTTGTTACCTTTTTTAACATCCTAGAAGGGTGTTACATAATCTTGAACAGATGAAAGGAAATAGTATTTAATATGCTTTATTAAAATTTAAAATTCTCAGGCTAACAGAAAAGTCTGATAATGACTGGGCAGCTTGTATACTCTAATGTTTCCTAATTAATTGTTTTCTTATTGTTGTTTGGTGTGTCCCTTTCCCCTTCCAGATCTGTTCCATCCACATGGCATCGTTTATGCAATTATATTGCCCTTGTGAGCCCCCTGTGGCGTGATCCATCATTTTTCATTTCACTTCCAGTGCCTGATAGTCAAAGCAGGTTGTGAGATGGTTGTGTAATACAAAATGTTTTATGTTGTTACTGTTCTTATTGCATGAAAAATTCGGAAAACTCCTGATTTGTTCAACGCTC
>VYZT01050120.1:13517-30923 GCA_013400735.1 Pomatostomus ruficeps | reverse complement strand
TGCTGTCACCCACCCCTCCTGTCACCCCGCGTACCCTCACCCCTGCACCCCGTCCTTCCCGCACACCCCTCACACCCTCCCACAGCCTCACAGCCCCACACACCCCATCACCCCCGCACATCCTGACCCCCTGACCCTGTCCACTCTCACATCCCACCCCGCAGCACCTCCGGTTGTTTCCCCTGGAGTGGGGTGGCCACCCGCCTCTGGACGGAGACAGCACTGAGGTGAGCCTGGCTGTGCTTTGTGATCTCCTGCAGGTGCAGTGAATGGAGGAATAAACTCACTGAAGACCTTCCTTGCCACCACACTGCTTCCAACTGCCCAGGGCAAGGATTTAATGGCGATGAGAGGAAGCAGAGCCCAAGGAGATGTTTCCCTCAGGTGCGATCAATTTTCACTTCGCAATAATTCCTGGTTAATTTCACAGGCTGAAATCCTGTGAATTTTCAAAGCATGGGCAAAGAAACTTCTTGGTTTCCATACAAGTTTAGGACACAAAACCACAGACTGGTTGAGGCTGGAGGGGATCTCTGGAGGTCATCCAGTCCAAGCCTCCTGATCACTCAGGAACAGCTAAAGCCACCTGCCACTATTTTTTTAATATCTCCAAGGACAGAGACTCCACAACCTTTCCGGACAAGCTGTGCCAGTGCTGGGTCACCCTGACAGTGAAAAAAGAGTTTCCTGGGATTCAAAGCCTTAATTCAGTTTGTGCCCATTGGCTCTTTCCCCATCCCCGAATCTGCTGGGAAAGATCCAGCTTTGTCTTGTTGCATCCTCCTTCCAGGAGTTTGTGTGCAGTAGAGAGACCACTTTGGGCAGTGTCTGTTCCAGCTGTCTGGGCCTCTGCACTTCTGACAAAGGTCCCATGGGGATCTCCTGGGAGACAGTGCCCAAGGCTCTGCTGAAATCCAGGTGGGCATATCCACGGCTTTCCCTTGGGCCATTAGGAGGTCTTGGCTTGCATATGGCTTCCCCTTGGAGCAGCGGGCCTGGTGCTTCCCACAGCAGTGCTATCCTGTGGTTTTCTTTCATTGCTTGGTGCCCGTGGTGACACTTGTGGAGTACTCTCAGACACCTCTTCCTGATGGTCCCCCAGAGACTCCAGGGATGTTTCCTTGGAATGCGGCTCGGTTGGGGTTCCTCACAGGCGCTGTTCGCCGTGGGGCCGTGGTGCTGCCGGTGTGTGAGGTCCCGTACCCATCCCCAGCTCTCTCAGCACAAAGCCAACAGGTGAGAGCAGCAATCCAGCAGGGGAATGATGGTAAACTGGCAGCCAACAAGGAACCTGTCGGCGCCACGAGCTGCGAGCCACAGCACCACAGGGCTGATTCAGGCATCGCAGGAGACAGAATGGTCCAGCAGCAACGCGAAGGGAGTTTGTGCCTTGCTATTCCTTAAAAAGTGCACGTCAGGATCAATGAGAGGCCGTCGTGACTAAGAGCCGGATAAATTGTATGAATAAGCCACCAAGACAAACAACCTTCCAAGGGCAGCATCCCCAGTTACTCTTTAATCTTCTCATTCAAAAACCAAGTTGGGGGAATACCTGCAGATGTTTTGGGGGTTTTTTTTTTGCCTGTGTTAAGATTCTAATTACCTTTGTTTCCTTTTCCTATCCACCTCATCCACATTCTCAATATTCAGTCTTGCTCATGCAGCCTCAGAAAGGCATGGGTACTGAGCGCCCACTCCTCGGGCGTTTGCTGCTCTTCACAGGCCTGTTGTTGGGATAATTCTGTGAGACGGTGAGGCAGCATACACTTGTGTTTATATCACAGTACCACTTCTGTAGTTCTTCCAGCTCTAAACATCCCCTTTCTTATTCCTCCTTCCATCCTTGCCTGCCTTGTGCTGTTGTGCTTGATAGCCAACATGAATCATTGACCAAAAAAGAAAGAAAGAGTATCAAACCAGCTCTTGGAAGAACACTTTTATGAAGATAATTAGATTTTTTTCTTATAAACATCACCATGGATACTCTTGTTTGGATGGGAAGAACAACTATTGGTATCAAGAAGTTCCTGTTAAAAGTGAAGGAGTGTGGAAAACCAGAGCAGGGGCACATCCATGCAGCACAAATTTTATTATAGAACACAAAATATGTTTGCATGTGCACATGGCATATTTGCTTATCACACTTCCTGATATCCTTCTCCCATATTTTTCACTGACAGTTGGGCTACCTCGGTATGCACCAGGAGAAAGTTTTATGGTCACAGAATTGTAATATTAATTTAAACTGGCTAAAAGCATTTGTCACGAATGTTTTAGGTCGCTCAACGAATCACTGGCAAAGGTACTGCCAGATCAGGTTTAATATGAAAGTGAAAGTACAACAAAGTTCATTGGCATGATTCACTCCGCTACTTACTACACGGTTAAACCACACAGGCCAAAATCAATCCATCTAAAATTAAAATCAGCCAAAAGTGATGTATGAGGAAGTTGACGACAGGAAAAAAAAGATTAGGAAAGGGTAAGGATAAAAAGGAATAGGGGAGACCCTCCCATTGAGTTACGGGGTTCAGAGTGAACCCCCTTGCAAAAAAAAATTTGGAATGAGCATTCCTGAGATGACAGCGTGGCCCCGGGTGGGTGATTCTTGATAAACTTGCCCAAATGTGGGCAGGCAGGCAGGAAAATGACATTTTGAGTTTTCTGGTTGCCGGTTGCCAGCAGGTTAGAGGAGGCCCAGCACCGAACCGAGGCCTGGAGCCTTGCTTTGGGAAGGTGGTCTCGGAGCAGAAAGCCCTGGCTTGGCAGGCCAGGCACACCCTGTGGGGGTCCAAGAGTTACCAACCACAGACAGACCTTCCCCGTGTCCTTGGGGATCCTGGGAATCAGCTAACTCAGCTGCTTCGCTTTGCTTATGGGAAAAGAAAAGAAAGAAAAGGGGTGGAAACAGTTAAATTCGATCTGACGCCTCCACCCGCTCCCCTGGACTTTGCTTCCCATGAGAAACTGTAAACATAACATAACGTAAGTCATTCTAGTAACTCAGTTACTTTACTATGCATTAGTGCATAGAATTCTTTTCAAAACTGTGAATAAATGGAAAAATATAGAAGCATAATTAACTTGCTTTAGTTGGGATGACTGAAACTCCCCCCACCTCCAAACCCTGAAACTATCTTTATCATATACTAATTTAGTACCTTAAATACGTTCTAAACTGTTAGGAACAGAGGCAGATGTTTACTGTCCTAGAGCAGTTTGCTGAAGGGAATGCAGTGGTGTCGTAAACAACAGCGTTCTTAAAAAACACGTTTGTTAAATGCTGCAGGGCACAGCTGCCTGCTCGTTCGAAATCGTGAGCCGGGATTGTGGCAGTGGTGCAGAGACATCAGTTGAGAGGTCTAACAGAGAAGTGGAGAGCTGCGTTCTGTGCTTCAGAGATAATGACCAAAACCAAACAGCGGGAATTAGGAGCCCGTGAAGTGTCTCCCAAGAGCCCTGCGTGTGCGGTGCGGAACGGAGAGAGGCACCTCGTGATGCTGTTGGTCTGTGCGCGTGTGCCCCGGCGCTCCTGGGGCACACCTGGCACGGTGCTGTGCCACTGCGGGGCCCTGCAGGCACGCTGCCCTCTGCCCTCAGCCAGGCCACGCCAGTGCCACACACCTCCTGGCGTCTGTCATGCGTGTTTTAGTCACCTCTTTATGACACGGAGTTTTCTGCCCGGAAAAATACTCTCCGTGAAGTGTTTGGTGGTTTGTTGCCAAGTACTTGACCGCGTGTGGGCATTGCACTTGTGACACTTGCAGGAGTGTTTGTGACTGGCGACGGAGCCAGGGCTTCCTCACACAGCTTTAGAGAGTGTATTGCAATAAATGTTTTGTTCCACGGGCGCAGGCCTTTGCAAGGCTGCAAAACTCAAGTGCTGCCTCCCTCGGTGCTGTAAATCAGCAGGCTCATGGGATAACTCTCTCTTCTCAGTTCCCAGAGTCTGTGAGCGTCCTCAGAGCTGATTCTCTCTCGTACATACACCCAGAAATTGTTGTTTAGATTACAGCAGAAGGTTGCCTGTGCTTTTATGTCTGCAGCAGTTTCTGAAAGAATCTGAATGACATGCCGGGAGAAGATAGAGTGAATTGTGCAGAAAAAATGTGAAACTGGCCTGCAACAAAAGGAAACAGAATTTACATGATTCTATCAGAAAGATAACCATAATTTCATGAGAGACACCGTGAGTCAACACAAAGAAACCAATTTTGACTGGCTGAAACAGCAATATCCACAGAAATACTCAGTGAGTAAAGAAGTCCAGTTGAACAGGTTGCCTTCTACTGTGATAAAGAACAGAATAGACATGAGGAAAAAAAGGATTTAAAATGATTAGAAAAAAGCAAGCCCTTCTAAACTCAGATATGTTAAATTATTGAGGTTTTCCACCTAGGACTGCTGAGGGACCAGAACTAAATTTTAACCTTTTTGAGCAAACCTAACAAGAGGAGGCCAGACCTAAATTTTTACCTTTTTGAGCAAACCTAACAAGTTTATCATGGTAGGTTGCCTTCTACCATGATAAACAACAGAATAGACATGAGAAAAAAAGGATTTAAAATTAATTAGAAAAAAGTAAGTCCTTCTAAACTTAGATATGTTAAATTATTGAGGTTTTTCACCTAGGACTGCTGTGGGACCAGACCTAAATTTTAACCTTTTTGAGCAAACCTAACAAGAGGAGGCCAGACCTAAATTTTTACCTTTTTGAGCAAACCTAACAAGTTTATCATGGTAGGTTGCCTTCTACCATGATAAACAACAGAACAGACATGAAGAAAAAAAGGATTTAAAATTAATTAGAAAAAAGTAAGCCCTTCTAAACTCAGATATGTTAAATTATTGAGGTTTTCCACCTAGGACTGCTGAGGGACCAGAACTAAATTTTAACCTTTTTGAGCAAACCTAACAAGAGGAGGCGTAGTGATTAAAAGTTCTTTCTCGCTCTGGTGAAAATGAATCCTTTTATTCAAGCTGTTTTCACAAGAAATCATTTTCAGGAGCTTTTTTGGATATGGTCAATGAGCCATGGACACAGAACGAAAAGAACTAAAAGCCTCTGAAGTGCCCCTTAGCACAACTGAACAGGCTTCAGTGCAATTCAGTGGCCCAATCCGTTCTAAGTTATTGAGGTGAAGCAGCGATCTCCAGTGAAGGGCTGGTAATCCATCCACCGGGACAGCTGTCTGAAGCCAGAGTGCTCCCAGCACGGTTTTGTGTAGAAAACTGCATTTGGAGGAAGACTGAACATTAAAATGTCTGTTCTCGTGCAAGTATCAATCTCAATTAAACCAATGACACAACTTATAAATGATTTTATGCCTTCTGAATAACGGTTTGCTTGCTCATTGAAAAAGACTCTGCTTGGTGTTAGGAACTTGTTAAACTGAACTGCTCAGGGAAGGAAAAGACATGGATTTAGGGTTCCATAGGTAATAGTGCATCACCAATTTCTGTCCTCTCAGGGTCTGTTTATTCTCAGGTTGTAGGTACCTTCTTCCCCCCCATCTTGTATTTTATTCACAGCAGACATCACTTAACAAAATGTTTATTTTCATACCTACAGCTTTGCTTACCTAGGCCCAACCTCAAGAAAAACACTTCCCCACCACTTAATCAGAAATAAACAGATACTTAAGAGGCTTCTATTTGAAATACCTACTTCTCTCCTCTGAATTTCTGTAAATTTTCAAACCAACAGGACAGCTGAAGGGCAAGGGACAGAACAGAGACGACCACAGCTCAAGGACTGAAGGTGACACAAAAATGCTGTAGCTAAACTATTAAGTGATAAAAAGAGCAAAATAAAATGTATGAGAGGAGATAATCTACTTTAACCCACCCAATCTGAGAGGAACAGGCAACTTCTGCAATCTCAGCTCTCGTCCAAATCACTCGTAAAATGCAATCAGAATAGGACCCCGCTTGAGAGCTCATCTATTCTTTTTCTAACCATGTCAATTAATCGAACAAAAGGCTTCTTTTATGAATTTTGCTTTGATATTACAGAAAGGAGACAGAATGATCTGCAGAGAACAGAGGGTAGAACAACCCAGATTCACCCCGGAGCCAGCTGAAAACAAGTGAAGACCCGGGGAAAAGAGCAGAGCTCCCAGAGGCAGAGGGAAGCAGAAGAGCAGGCCTGGGCACAACGACAGCTCCGGGGGCAGTGGGTGCTCAGGGATGGGACTCTGGCTCTCGGGCGCAGGCACTGCAGTACAGCAGCTCCAGCTGAGGATTTCTGTGGAGCTGGCAAAGGAGTCGCAAACGCCTAAACCCTGAAAATCCCTCACTAATGACGTTCTTTGTCACAGCATCTTACAGGTGCTGAACTCCTCAGCACTCTGAAAGTGTTTTCCTGGTGATTATAGCTACGGGGTAAACCAAACACGATCAACCATGTGTCCTCCTAAGAAACATCAATTTCCTCTTCTCAGCTCTCTTTCCCTGTTTCCACTCCTCTGTTCCAGGACCTGACTCTTCGATCATTCAGCCAGCCCACCCTGACTTGGCTGGCTTTGTTCCTACAGCCCTCCGGGGCGAGCAGAGGCAGCTGATGCACGCCTGAACAACGAGGGAGGCATCTCCCAGTCCGGCATCTAACCAAGCTTTGTGCCTCACCTCTCACCTCCACTCACCTAATTTTCTGTCCCGATTAACGAACCTCCTTCCCTCCGCCTCTCCCCTCTCTGCCTGCTGCCTTCTTCTGCTGGGGTAACTTTTTAACCACTCAGGGTAGGTTTGGGTTTTAGGTCCAAGTCCTCAGCAAATTAGCTGTTGTCTGATGAAGACAACACGATTGTCTGTTCCCTATTAAGATGTCATGTCAAGCACTACCGGCACTCTCCTCACATAACCCAAATAAGGCAATCACTGCCATTCTCCCCTTCCTGTTTTTCCCCTGCTCTTCTGTGTAAATACTAATAGTATTTTATTTGCTAAATTAGCTAACTTATTTTTCAGCGTGTACCTTCCTTTTCCATGGATTGCTGTCCACGACAGAGATTGGTTGTTGGAATGTTCCCAGCTCGCTCTGACCTCGAATACACCGTGGCTCTAACACTACTAAAAACATCGGCTTTCTACTGCCAAATGGAAATCGCTGTCCGCTGTCAGATAAGAGATAATGAGTAATAGACGAGCAATAAA
Source organism: Pomatostomus ruficeps (assembly GCA_013400735.1). Taxonomy (NCBI): domain Eukaryota; kingdom Metazoa; phylum Chordata; class Aves; order Passeriformes; family Timaliidae; genus Pomatostomus; species Pomatostomus ruficeps. The sequence goes on along the minus strand of VYZT01050120.1, from coordinate 23,768 downwards.
AACATTTATGTTTGTTTTTCACCTTTTATGCAAACCCTCTGGTTTTTAGCCATCTTGGTAAATCTAGCATTACCCTCGAAAATTAAAATTTTAATATGCTTGGAACAGGTTGTTCCCGGGAAAGCATGAACGGCGGGGATTAAATTATACCTGTATAGACTTTTCTTGGTGATTGGCAATTACGCCGTCACTCACGATGCTATTCATTGCACTTAACTGCACGGAACCGGGTAAAAACATGGCATTTTCCCCTGTACCGGACATAATGAGAATCTATGGCTTTTCAAGGAATCATTCATCAATGGGGTACAGGAGTAAACAAAGCAGGGCGAAGATGCGTTTCGAACACGGGATTTTTTTTTTTCGAGCCACAGCACAAAGGATCTCTTTTTACCTTGGGGTGGGTAACAGGTGCTGGGTAGCTGTTGCACTGTTTGGACACGAAGAAAACACACGCAGTCGACCAGGTTGAGGAGCAAGGAGAGAGCTAAGAGAGCCAAAAGAGAGCCAAGAGAGCCAAGAGAGAGAGGGCAGAACCCTCTGACCTTTATTTATATGTTCCTAGAAATCACTGTGGATTGCAGGTAGAAATCACCACCTCTCAATCACACTGGTCAAAGGAAAATCCATCCCATGTCTCCGCCTGGGAGAATGGAATGAAAACAACAAGGACAGTTAGCAAAAACATGGCCATGTTTACAACAGCATGCGTGAGAAAGTACTACAGCAAAGAGAAACATTGAAAAACTGCAAAACTCAGGACAACAGGTAGCCATCAACCTGACAGCAAAGTCTGGGTGTGCTTGCTGAGCACAGACTCACCCCTCCTGCCCACCCATCCCACAACTGCAAATTTTACCCTGGGTGTGGTTAAACAGAGCTGCTTGGGGTGTCTGCCCTGGGGTGAACATGGTTTTGGGTTCAGCTTCCCTGCAGCCAAATGCATTTTCCTCCTTCTCAGCAGGGCTCTGTGTATTGAGAAGCTGTGGTACAAAAGGTGCTGTCCACATGCGGTGCTCCTGCTGAAAACCAGACCAAGCAGAAGCGCGTCTCTGTGGCAGAGAGCCACGCTGAAGGAACATCATTGTGTTCTGAAAAGTTTCGAGTAGGAGACTCAGAAGTTCGCATTTCCACGAAACGTAAATTAACTTAATTTGTTGTTGTATCTGACAAAGGACATAGTTAAATCTGGAGAGGACTGAGTGAGTCCACAAAGAATCAGGAGTAACCACTTATGTTCTCAGCAGGCTTGTTTTTGCATCCAAGCTAAAAGTTCTTTGAAACTGAAATGACTCTACAAAACATCCTGGCCTCGGTGAACCATATCTCTGTGCTTAGGTAGAAATTTTCTAATGCATGTTGGCCTAAGCCAACATTGCATGAAGTCTTTTCTCCCATTTTTAATAAATGTCAGTTGTCCTAAACACAGTACTTTGCAAAGTGTCAGAGCTTTCAACACTGACCTATAACAGGTATGTTTTAAACACTTTCGGGAGGTTATTCTCTTGCCAGGGTCACTGTGACTTGTATTTAAAAAAAAAAAAAAAAAACCAACATGACATCTCCCTGGTAACAGTCTCTTTCCTCCCCTTCAACAATGCGCTGTCAATTTAAAACACTGGAGACTTCTCGCTGCATTATGTAAGCATAAACTTGTTTTTATCGATCCATCTAACATCGGCGCGCATGGAACAAGGAGATCAATACGGGGAAGTACTTACAGTTTCAAAGGAAACAGAGAAAACTGAGACAACTCGGAGCAGGTGCTGCAAAAAATATGTTTTTTATCAGCCGGGTGTTGTGTTAAAGAGCCATGGAAAATTCAAGGGGTGCTCGTGGCTGATATTCTAAGGGAACATCAACGCAAATTGCTATACCGGTTTATTTAATATAATTAGTGTTTTTATAATTAACTGTATTTAATAAAAGCTGAAACGGGACTACTGCACTATTGCTTATAATCTGTGTTTGCCACACAGACTATTCAAAATCACACAGCCAAACGAACTGCACCTAATGCCTGGCAGGGACACAGGATCACAGGCTTTAGGAAATCAATGTATATTTCCTCCCGCTTCGAAGCGGCTGCGGTCAAACTGACACGGCGACTTTTTATGAGAGCAGCAAAGCTGTGAAGCCAGGGAAATATTACAGCTTCTTTGTGCTGGGATTGTGTGCCCGGGTTTGGGGAGCAGGGGGTCTGCAGGGGTGAGAAGCTGCTGGAAGCTTCCCCCGTGTCCCACCGGCTCCAGGGCAGACCCAAGCACTGGCAGGGGCACCTTTGGGACTGCTGAGTTAAGAAAGTGGGGAAAAGCCTGTGGGGAACAACTGCAGGGAGAGGAGCTGCAAGGGGAGAGGAGAAGGGCCCAGGCCAGGAAGGGAGGGGTGGGTGCTCGAGGCGCAGATTCCCATGGGGAACACGCTGTGCCCGAGCCCTGAGCGGCCACAGCGCAGCAGGAGCTGCAGGAAGGAGGCTGTGACCCCGTGGGCAGCCCGTGATCCTGTGGGGAGCCCGTGAAGGAGCCCGTGATCCCGTGGGCAGCCCGTGATCCCGTGGGGAGCCCGTGCGGGAGGCTGTGATCCTGTGGGGAGCCCGTGTGGGAGGCTGTGATCCTGTGGGGAGCCCGTGATCCCGTGGGGAGCCCGTGATCCCGTGGGGAGCCCATCCTGGAGGCTGTGACCCCGTGGGCAGCCCGTGATCCCGTGGGGAGCCTGTGAAGGAGGCTGTGACCCCGTGGGGAGGCTGTGACCCCATGGGGAGGCTGTGACCCCGTGGGCAGCCCGTGCTGCAGCACCCTCCTGGCAGTGCCTGTGGCCCCACGGTGAGAGGTTTTGTGGCGGCACTGCTGTTCCTGCAGGGCCCCACCCCAGAGTGACAGGTCCTGGGTCAGCGGATCCCTCAGCTGCTGCGTGAGAGCTCCACACCGCCCCTGTCCTGCTGGGCTTGCTCAGCTTTACCTCTGCGCAAACACATTTCAAAGGTTTTTATAAGTGTGTAACAACACCCCAGTCAAACCTGGGAGGGAAGATGCTTTCTCAGTGACGTTTTGAACGAGGAGATCGACACTGACACCCTTTGTTTCCATGGAAAAGCTCTGACACAGCCCTCCATCACCCATGGAGGTGTCAGGGATGCTGCCACGGATTGTAAGATCAGTGCCATCTCCCACGCAACCTTTGTTGTGGAATTGCTCAGATCTACACACCGCAGACCCCCTTCCCACTGCAGGCTGTGCCTTCAGAGTGCGGGGTGTGGTTTCTGGAACCATTCACCACTGAGGTATTTCACCATCAGGCATGATTTTCTTCAAAAATTTAATGTATCTTTACACTCAGTAAAAACTTCCATGATTTAAAATGCCTGCCCTTAACACAGAAGTACAAAATGCCTCACTCATTGTGCCATGACAGCTTTTTCATACACTTCAAATTTATACCGGATCCCGTTCTCCTCCTGGATATCTGCCGGGACGCCGGGGTACCTGGGGAGAGAGGAGAAGGAAAAGCAAAAGCCAACAAGCAGATAATTATGGTTCGCCTGTAACTTATCCAATCAAGTTGTTTGGAAAATGAAATTAAAACAGTCTTTGGAACAGGCACAAAGTTTTCAGGAATCACAGTAACTGCTGTGTACAATTTATATGCACACCTTTTATATCAATAAAGGATTCCCTGACACAAAACAACACCCCCCTGTTTCTGGCTTAATAAAAAAACACCCAAGGTTTTTAGTAAAAGCTCCAATATGTTATTTAACGTGTCTGCCAAGGAAGAAGAGATTAAGGAACTCTTCGGTTTGTTTCCTTTGCCTTGCTTTTCCTAAGCTGGCTTGGAGGAAATGCTAAGGACAAGGTTTCTTTCAAGCCTGCAAGAGGTTACAAAACCAGCCGACCGCTACCATTGAAAGAGTTCCTCTCTCTCCCAGGCTTTCTGAACCACTTATTAATAAATGCTTTCAAAAATCTTTTCATCTCCCCTGTGAAAGAACAAGGGTTCTGTATGAGTAATACTGACTTTGAGGCAGAGGGACATTTTAAATTTATTTGGTAAGGTTTGGCATCAAGAGGCTTCCACTTCAGCCAGGAAATTATTTTTATTTCAGAGAACCCTGTTCTAACGCCGATGTTCATTTCAGAGCACTGGCAAAAACCAAAGTACAGCTGAGGAACAGCCGAGAAAGAGAGAGAAAAGGAGCTTTGGGTCAGCTCTCAGGACACCCGGATGAGCACACGGCAGTTGGAGAAGGTGACTCATCCTGCCCACCCACCTCGTCTGTCCCGCATCCCTCTTCCCTGCCTGTCCTCATCCATCCCTGTGCCCCCTGCAGAGCTTGACTCCTCAAACTATCTATTTCTGCCACTGCTGGTCTGTAACCAGCTGGTTCCCACTTTGTAACCACTTTTTAAATGGAAATGTAAATGGAAATGTAAGTGGAAAGCTCCATGGGGTTGGAGCCGAAGCAGGAGCAGCAGGAAGAGGAGCAGGTCCGGTCCCTCCCGGTTCTTGGGGCAGGTGTCTGAATTTCTGCTGCCTCCTCAGTGCCTCTTGTCGGAGAGGACACAAAAGCACCACTGGAATATGCCAAGGATAACACAGAAGAAACCACAGCGAGTGGCTCTAAGAAACTCTAAGTTTTTAAGTTTTTCCACACCTTTTCCTACTGTGTTTGTTAGGGAGCAGCAATTTTCTCAAGAGGGAAGAGTAACTTTAGAAATCTACAAACCTCCAGCCTCTCCAGCCAAAACCATTTAATTTGTCTTGGGGGCAATTAATCAAAGACATTCAGAGGGCAAACACTATTTACCATCAACACAATACTGAGAATTACAAAGCTTAGTAAATATTTAGGTCATTCTAATCTAAGAAACAGTAAGGAAAAGCTACTTTTGGAGCAAACTGACATAGACAATTCTTTACTGTAAAGATTAAAGGAAAGTTGAAGAACACAGCAAATTCCAAGAAAATCTGTGCAGAGTGTGGTGGCATTCCAGGTTTATAAATAAAGTAGGATTCTGGGGAAACACTCACCTCTAACTCAAACCAGAACCCTTAAAACATTCAAATTAGATGATTTTGAAGCCTGGTATGCATTTTTGGTACTTACTCTGGGAGAAGCTTGTACTCTTTATAGTCAATTTCTGGAAAAAACGTGTCGCTTTCAAATTCTTTCAGGATTCTTGTCACAAACAATCGATGATGGATTGGCTTCTCCATTGCTGCCTTTGGAAACAACACAAGCTCGGTCACAATTTTGTGTATCAGAGGCTTTTGGCAAAGCCGTGAAAATTGCACTCCAAATCTCCTCTCTTAGACTCTGCTGAAGAGCACTTCCCGAAGGGATAATTTCGCCCTGTGTCAGTCCCACCTGGTAAGTGGCAGCAACACCTATTCTCAGAGCCCGGGGTGTCTGACAGAAGTTAAGGAGAGAATTTGAAAAGCCCCTGTGAGAAGAAAAGGAACAGTAGGCCCGGTCTCAACAAGCAATTTCTGAATCACAGCTCTGTGAGAGACGGGGAGGTTGAGGTGCTGGGAGATGCCCACACCTCACGGTAATTTGGTCTGATGTTTAATGAGTATCGCACTAGGGAGCTGTGCTGTGTTTTGTGGAATTCCAGAGATCAATTTGCCCCTCAGTCTTACCTCAAAGTTGGTTCTCTGGACTGTGGCAAAGTAGGAATACGAGCTGAAAGCTTTTGTAACATTTCCAAGCTCCTTGGAAAATGAAAATGTTCTAAGACAGTGTTTGTTAGGTAAGGTTTTCACTAACAAAACCAGGAGTTAAGAGCACACATTTTGCCTTGGTATCAAAAAAAAAGCAACTCCTCCAGACTCTGTGGGCACTAACACAACCCACGGAAAGCTCGGTGGGGTTGGTTACGACGTGTTTTTGAAAAGCCTGCTGCTGGTTCCTCCCTTTCCCTTAAACCGGCAGCCAGCAACGCTCTTTGTGCAAGGTGACTCACCACGCAGCAGGCAATTATTAGGCACTGCTTCAGCAGGCACAGGAACCGAGCAATAACAAATGGATTCCAATAAAATTAATTGTTACCTCTGCCGAGAGGTTAATTGCTGGAAGAGCTGCTCTACTAGAGAGCAGTTAAAAACGGAAGGGGTAAGGCACAGCGCACAAGCATCCCACAGCACTGAGCTGGCATCCATCCAGCTTGTGCACAAATATTATATTCTTATTTATTTAAGGACGGGGGGGTAGGAAGAGATGCACTTGCAAAACGACAGAAGGACAATAATCTGCTTCACAGATAAATATCTGCTTCACAAATAAATATTTGCTTCACAAATAAATAAAAAGAAAAATATTCTTCTCCTACAGATCAGAGATGCTCCTGATTTGTGGCAGAAGAATAAATCAGCTTCCCATCCAGCTCTGTGGGGATTCAGCTTTACAGCTCCTGACGCACGGAGCAGGAGCAGCCGGAACACTGCTGGGTGGGAGGGCAGAGTGAGGGTGACCTCCTGTACGATTATCTTCTGTTGCTGCTGACACCACGACCTGTCAGCTCTCTCCAAACCCCATTTTCCTCCCCGTTTATACGTGTGAAGTGTCATACTCTGCCTAAAAACTGTGCTGGAGCACTTTTCCTTTTTTTTTTTTTCCCATTTCAGGTCCTTTGCAGGGTCAGTCAGCAACCCCAGTGAAATAAACACAACAACACGGGCTCAGTAAAATAAATATAAAAATATGGGCTTTGTCTGAAAAAACCTGGCAATGTGGGCATTGGAGAAACCCTCACCCCATGGCAGAAAATTGAGGAGCAGGCTGAAGGTACCTTGTACACCGAGGTGCCTCCCACGATCCAAACCATGTCCACTTTACTTTTCAGCTCCGGGGAATCCAAGAGAGCCAAAGCGTCGTCCAGGCTTTTGGAAAGGTAATGTGCCCCTTTCGGCGTTTCCCTAAAAAAAAAAAGCAAAATTTTATTAGTAAATAAACAAAGGACAGCTCGTCATGATCATTGGTACAAACCAGACACGGAATGTGCTTTGCTGGATAAACAAATAATGGAATGTTTCACGGCAGTTAATTGTTTTGGAAGCGCCTGTTGTTGCCCAATTATGTCAGGAGTGTCATCCGACTGCAGGATTGTTCAACAGATCGCAGCTTAACCACGATTTGGGAGGCATTACAAACTAAAAAACTCAAATTTTATATAATTTATTTGAAAAAGTGTAACTGAGAAAGTTACAGACGTATAATATAAACACATAATCTATAAATTAAATCATGAAATACAGATAATCGAGAAATTAAATGTAGATTTTGACCTGAACTCCAGAACGTTAATATTTCATCCAATAAAACTTAGCTGAAAAGCCAGTATTCCCTGCCCAACCCCACATATTCACCTGCAAACCCACCAACAAACCACATTTACAAGTGGACATTTTCATTTAAAAATATTTGGGCAACTGCGGGCGGTGCGTTCAAGAGGAGGGTTCTGAAAAAGGACAGTTCATCCAAAAAAATCCTAATAAAAATAAACTTCAGAAAACGGATTCAGAGCCACCAACCTGAGCAGGAAATGCAGTTAAATGCCTGATTGTCAAATGGTTTGTGAGTAGAGCTGGAAGTAGCACTCGTGATGCAAAGTAACGACAATTACCTCGTGAGCGAATGTAAAAATATTAAAAATTAAGAGTAAAGTAGTTACAACACTCAGAACCAACAGCAGAAGTGCTTTCTAACCAAAAATGTACATTCCAAACCACTGTGTTGTCACGCTACAGACACATTTTGGTGCAGGTTTTCATTTGTTTCACAGTATTTACCACACTTACTTGAGCTCCCTGCTGAGCACGATGTTAATCCTGTCTTTCAGAGGACGGTTCTTCTCAGGAATGGAGAACCAGGTTTTTTTACCCATTATCAGCGCGTTCTGCTTCCCTGAGCAAGAGAGAACAGATTTGAGTTGTTTGGAGACATTTCCCAGCCCCTCTTCAGCAGGTAACACAAGCCCCGGTCCCCAAACGAGTGACACGCAGAGAGGAGCTGTCTGTGGGCTCGGAGATGACACTGGAACAGCCTCACACAGGTTCATAAACTCACAGTGACTTCCAGGAGAAGAAAACACTCAAATTAAACCTAAAACCGAAGTGCTATGGGTGTTCAGTCACACTCCAACATTCACCCACAAAAATATAAATTTCTGATCAAATCCAAGTGTTCATCACCTGATTACCTCTCACAGGCAAAGCTGCCAAGGAAAGGAACGTCTCTCCTTAGGAGGAAATGGGGTTGTTTTCAGGGGCAGAAAACACTCAAACCTAAAACCCAAGTGCTATGGGTGTTCAGTCACACCCATAGCACTTGGGTGTGACTGAACACCCATAGCACACAACATTCACCCACAAAAATATAAATTTCTGATCAAATCCAAGCATTCTTCACCTGATTACCTCTCACAGGCAAAGCTGCTAAGGAAAGGAATGTCTTTCTTTATGAAGAAATGGAGTTGTCAGAGAAAAATCCATGTTTCCAGGTTGGTGACATCCCTGGCACAACCCCCTAAGGATTTAATCCTGGTTATGGAGCATCTTACCTGCCCAGCACCCGAGATCACACCTCACCAAAAGATCTGCCGGCAGGGGAGCAAAACGTTTCTTTTTAATTACGTTTCTTTTTTCTCGGTCACAGGTTTACTTGCGGCAGGTGAGACGCAACTGGTGGATGTCTAGAAATACTTAGCAACTGTCAGCTGCGTTCTGTCCCTTTTTTGTACAGATAAGGTTGCCGGATCAGGTCTCCAAAAGGTAACTTTTTCACTTAGGACTGTTTCAAAATGGGATTGGACATTCCTTGTGGATTATGGAGCAGACACTCAAGTCAGAAAATTGACTAAGTCACCTAATCAAAACAGGGGAATACACCAAGTTGACCAGAAGTGAGTTTTTACCAAACAACTGAGTTTTAACAGCATAAAAACCCCTCTAAACAAACCATGAAAAGGCTGACAAACAACTGCAGCATTTCTGCTCTATGCTGCCAGCACAGTTTGGATTTTCTGGCGCACGGGGACAGCTCAGCACGCAGAAAACTCAGTGAAATTACTGTCACAGGGGTCAGAGGGGTGGATCGGACAGCAGGGCTGAGCTACAGCAAACAAGTCAGACAAGCTGCTGCAGACTGAAAAAACCAAAGGTTTGTGAAAACCTTCCCGTTTTTAACTTGGATGTAGTTGACTTTAGGTGAAGTTTTCCACTCTTCTGGTGAAAGAAGGGCTTGAAAATTGTTTTGCAACAGATCACCTGCGTCTCCTCTGAAATATCTGACTCACCTTCCTTCCTCAAGTAACCCGAGCTCGGGAGGGCAGGAGGAGGTGATGCCTGGTATTTTTTTTTTTTTGTCCTTTCTTTTTACACCCTTTTTATACATTTTATACCCTTTCCCTTTCCCTATACCCTTTTTTCTTTCCTTGTACCCCTTACCGTTATACCCTATATACTTAGCACTGCATGTTTATAATTTTGTAGTTTGATATTTAGCTCAGTTTGGGGGTTCTCTGAGGGGGGAAGACAAAACATCCCTACATCTCAAAACTACAGGCTCCAACCTTAAAGAGTCTGGATTCTGGAACATGTTTTTGAGCTGGGCTGTAGTTTCATTTGGGAGGAGAGTAGAGGAATAGTTATTTCACTTATTAAGTTACTCATTGGGGGATTTTAGGTAAATATGCTAATTTGTAAAGTCCATAAAGTTGTATACGGGGGGTACACACACACTCTCTGGGAGGTGCACACCAGGATCCTATTAAGCCAAAGTAATACCCTTTCTCCGCTGTGTCTGCCTCGTATTTTTGTTTTTAGCAGCACTTAAGCCATCAGAAGGAACGCAGAAGGCCGGGTTTGGTTACCTTCCACACGGGACGTGCTCGTCATTCTCTGGAAGTACTTGTACTCGTTCCTGCCGGGAGAGCACAGTGTGCGTTACAACCTGTCCTACGGACACGTTCTCTAATTTATCATTTTTTCTTTTTTTTGGCAAGGTCTTTAATTGCAACAACAAAAAACCAAACCCCACTCATGACGGGAGCGCTGCCGGAGCGCGGCGAGGGCGGGTTGGACACGGCCTGGGCCGGTGCCAGGGCCGGGGCGGGACCTTTGGCCCCAGCTGTGGTTGCATAAACGATACCCTGCAGCCGCGGCATGAGGGATACCCCGCGGCCATGGCATGGGCGATGCCCCACGGCCACGGCACGGGACAGAACCCACCCCAGACCCCCACAGCCCCGCTCC
>VYZT01050120.1:0-13196 GCA_013400735.1 Pomatostomus ruficeps | reverse complement strand
GAGAGCGCGGCGGGGCCCGCAACACGGTGCGCGCGGGGCGCGGGGCGGGGCGGCCCGGTGGCCCGGTATCCCGGTATTCTGATATCCCGGTATCCTGGTGTCCCGGTATCCTGGTGTCCCGATATCCCAGTATCCCGATATCCCGGTGTCCCGGTATTCAGATATCCCGTATTCTGTTATCCCTGTGTCCCGGTATGCCGGTATCCTGCTATCCCGGTGTCCCAATATCCCGATATCCCGATGTCCCGACATCCCAGTGTCCCGGTATCCTGGTGTCCCGGTATCCCAGTGTCCTGCTATCCTGGTATCCCGATGTCCTGGTGTCCCAATATCCCAGTGTCCCAGTGTCGTGCTATCCCGATGCCCTGTGTCCCAGTGTCCCAGTGACCTGGTGTCCTGCTATCCCGATATTCTGGTGTCCCGATATCCCAGTGTCCCGGTATCCCGGTGTCCCTGTATCTCGGTGTCCCAACATCCCGGTATCCCGATGTCCCGATACCCCGGTATTCTGATATCCTGGTATCCTAGTATTCCAATATCCCATTATCCCAGTGTCCCGATATCCCAGCGTCCCAGTGTCCCGATATCCTGGTGTCCCGACATCCCGGTGTCCCCGCATCCCCTGTCCGGGCACGGACACGGCCCTAGGTCTGGCAGGTCCCGGCTGTCCCATGGCTGTGACACCGGGCATGGTACTGGGGCACCGGGAGCAGCCTCCAGGCGGGACACGGAGCTGCTGGACGGGGTCCAGGGCTGGCCACAGGAAGGGTTTGGGGTCTGGAGCATCTCTGGGATGGGCAGAGCCTGCGGGAGCTGCGCCTGGAGCAGGGAAGGCTCCCAGGGGATCCCATCAATCCATGTAAATACCTCAAAGGGCTGCCAGAGGATGGTGCCAGGGACAGGATGAGGAGCCAGGGCCACCAAATCAACCACAGGGAGCTCCAGCCCAGCCCAAGGAAGAACTTCTGTCCATGGAGGGGCAGAGCCCTGGAGCAGCTGTCCAGGGAGGGCTGGAGTGTCCCTGTCTGGTAACATCCCAGTTCCCTGGGCACCTTCCTGTGTCACTGCTCCTGGGCAGGGCTTGGATCATCTCCAGAGGTCCCTTCCAACCCCAGATACCCTGGGATTGCGTGGTGCAGGATGTGCCTGTTTTGGAGGAGCTGGAGCCTGGCATGGGCTTGGTGAGCTGGGTGTTGGTCCGTGTCACTGGGGCTTCACTCCAGTGCTGGACCCCGGCACACGTTGTGCCTTTCAGTTTTGTGAATGTTGAGATTATCGTAAGTCAGGACGCTCCCTGAGGTTTGATCTTTGTGTGCTTTGAAGCCTGATCAGCAAGGAGTGAGACCTGGTCAGTGGGACGGGCAGCAGCTGCATCCCTTGGTCGAGGACATCCTGGAATTAGCAAGTTTTAAGGATGTAGATCAAGGTGTTGGTGTCCATCTGTGGGACACACCGAGCACCCAGCCCTGCCAGCACTGATGTGACACCCAGCTCCTGTCCCCAGCGTGTCACTCTGTTCTTGTGGCACACCAAGGAGTGAATCCCATTTTTGGGGCAGCTCTGGTGTGCAGGGAGCTGAGCTCCTGTCCCAGGTGGCTCCAGGTCTGAGTGCTGCGAGGTGCCAGCCCAAAGAGCCTGCAGTGATCCAGATCCTCCCTGTGTCACCGCTGTGTCCCAGCAGTCGGATTTCATTCTGAGTTTGTATTTCCCAGTCTCCCTGGAGTTATTGTTTCCAGCCCCTTCTGGCCCTGTGACTTAGATCAGCTATTTTGGTTACCTTTGGTCCAAATATATTTTGAAAAGTGTGATTACAGCTTTCTGCCCTTGTAGAAAAGGCTTCCTAATTAGTGTTAATTTGGTGGTATTTAACTGCAGACTTGAAAACTGCTACTCGTGTGGGCTGTGCTTATGTGGAGGTTCTGGGCTTTGGAGTTCGTGCTTAGTTCTGAGGAGGTTGAAATTCGCTGGTGAAACCATCTGAGGTTGCCACAGGAAACGTGGATGCGAGCTGCTGGAAGCACCTGTTGTGTGCTTCTGTGCACAAAACATTCATGTTTTCTTGAAGTTATAAGTTACTTCTTCATATTTAGTCAAGCTTCTTGCAACAGATCAGTGACAAAACAGCAAAGCTGATGAATTTTCTGTTTGCGCAGTGTTCTAAGTTTCGAAAGACAATCTAAGGAGCAGGGTGCTCCAAGCCCCTCCGGCCTGGCCTTGAACAATCCCAGGGATGGAGGTTGGATTATTTTGCGTTAATTCTTTGTGAAGTCTCCGGTTGCATTTTTCTCTTTCTGCAAACAGAAAAGGTAACTGAACTTACTGGTTTAATTCACATTTCAGGCTTCTGAACTTGGCACGAAAAGGAGCGCGTCTACCGAAAGCGATGAACCCTGCGAGAAGAAGACCAAGGCACGACAGATTACTCTGGAAGAGATCTGCAACCCGCAGAAGACTCAGGACAAAAGTGAGTTGGGTGTGAGCAAACCTTCAAGCACTGATGGCCAGTAAATGAGTTTTTCATTGCCAAACGTTAAAAAAGTGTTTTGGCAGCAACGCCAATAAGCATCTCTTGGGTGTGAGATATGTTTTTGGAGAGCCATGGTGAGCACTTTTCTGTGGCTCAGAAGCTCTGGAATTGCTCTGCAAATCCTCTTCATCTGGTGCAGCTTCGCCAGGTTGTTAAGTCAGTGAAGTGCAGAGGTCCAGCAGAAATGCTGCCATTTTCCTTCCCGTGTTGGTTTGAGGGTCTCAGACCTGTTCTGAAGCATGGCTGGCACTGACAGCTCTGTGCCGCCTCAGAGTGAGTGGTTCCGATGCAGGGCTCTATTTGAAACAGCAGCTGCTGCTTTGCCTCTGAAATGCTCTGAAATGCCTGAGTTCCATCTGGCTTTCAGCAGAGAATCCAATAACTTAATGCTGGTATGGAAACCAGCCGGTGAGTATGAAACTCATTACATTTCAATAAAAAGAATTCACCTCTTCAGTTTCAAAGTGGGAACCGTATTAAATTTGTCGGCGTGGTGCTTTGCGATATCAGCAGGGCGCCCTCAAGAAGCCGTATTAAAAAATGTACTGGAAGAAAATGTGCTTGATTCCCAGTATTCCTGGCTAACTTTGTGGCTGTTGTCGGTCCAAAAAATAATGATGCCTCTCTTCCCAGACGGGAAGAAGCACACAGGTGAGGAATATTGGTTTTCCAGGGAAGTTACCCAGGCTGGCAGGGATACTGCACTGGGAGAGGAGAGGGAACGAAGGGAAGAGAGAGACGGAGCAAAATGGTTGTGCTCTGTGCTTACCGATGTTCTTCTGATAGACACTCTCTTTTAGAAAACAAGCTGCTGATCTGTTTTTGTTGTGCGTTTTCCCCGAAGGAGAACCCCAGAAGCGCGAGAAGTCCCGTATCTGTTTGCAAACCCTGGACAGGCTGAGGGAGTTCTGCAGTGATTCAAACCAGCAGAGTACCAGAGCGCGGGAGGACGGCTTCCCGGGGAAAGAATCTCCGAGCTTGGAAAAACGTCCCGGTGTTACTGGGAGAGGCTCAGAACTGAAAAACCCTCTCCCGCCTTGGGAGCCTGGCCCGAAGGCCGCACAGAAGGTACGCAGAGCTCTGTGGAGTGTGGAGATTGCTTGCTGTGGGTTAAAACAGCGAGCTTTGGTACAGGCTTCCTTCTGTGCTCTGACGTGAAACGGTGCAGCAGAACCCCACAGAGCTGCGTTCGTGTGTGTTTTCCTGCAGCTCTTTGCGTGGTGAGCAGGGTGGCAGTTCCAGCTCCGCAGGGAACGGCAGCACCACGAGAGAGCAGAACCCTGGTGGTGCAGCTCGTGTGTTCCTGGCTGCGAGGGAAGCTGTGAGACCCTAATAACACATCTTCAGAGCGGCGCTTTGCTCTGCTTGCTTTCAGTTCTCTCTCTCTTTGAATTTCTGACAGGCAGAAATACTGTTCAGGGTTATCACCGAGATGTAGCTCAATCCGGGTGCTGGTAAATCTAATTGGTAAAGCTATCACTGCTTTTTCATCTGCAGAGGATAGGGGTAGCTCACGTGAAAAATTGTGATGACATGTATGGTGCAAGTCAAGAGGCTTGATGGAGTAGTAGTGTTTTGCTTCCCCTTTAATTACGGGGCTAGTTAGCATTAGTTAATTGCTGGTTTTGGGATCAGGCTGACGTGTTCAGGTCCTAGAATGCATCTCATTCATCTCATGCTCTTGGATGGAGCTGCACACCTGGCTTTCTGGGGGAAGGAGCTTGTGTGGAAAGCTTTGTGTGGATTTCACCCTGCCCTGTCTGAAGGCTGTGCCCTCCAGCTGGGGGTGTCTGCCTGCTGTGAAAGTGGGGTCCAAAAGCTGAGGAGAGCAGCTCGTGGCAGGAGAATTCTGTTGGGGTGAGGACATTGAGGGTATGGAGGAGTGGTCAGCTGGAGGACACAGGAAACTCATTCCAGGGCTGGCCTGGCTTCCTCGGCACGGCTCCTGTTAGGTGTTTGTGCCTTGCTTTTTTCCCAGTAACCTTCCTCCAGCTCAACAAGTCAGTTTTGTGTCTGCTTTTACTCCTTCTGCCCTCTTTCCTGCCCTTGTTTCGCACCCTTTGTCACAACAATTCCCTGTGGAACCAGACGAGTTCATCCTGTTCGGCTGGCACAGACCTTGGGCGCCGAGTCCTTGGGCTGGGGATTTTTGCAGCAGGGACGTCCGAGCTCCTGAGGCCACCCAGATTCTGGGCTTAGTGCAGCTTTGTTTGTGCTGGGCTGTGCTGTCCTGCCTGATGGGGATTTTGCAGTTACAGCTAAGCGTTGTTTTTCCCCCGGTTGTTCTCTGACTGCACTCTTTGTTCACTCCCGTGACCCAAAGTATATCATTTAAGCCACCTCTGTGTTTTTTTCTAAGTTGCTGTTGCTGCTAAACAGTCTCTTCACTTTGTTTTTTGTCATCTGAACGGGGCACTTGGTAGAAATGGAAGTTTGATGGGTTTATCTGCAGATACAGAATTTACAGCACAGCCTGATCAATTGTGTTTCGAATGCTTTAAAAATTTCCAGAGGGTGTTGTCTCCGTGTATTTTTTTAACCAGTATTACCTGTACTTGATATGGGGCACCTGATTACTTCGATGATTCCCTAATTGAAATTTTCCATCTTTTATTCCTCACAGGAGGAGCTACAATGCAATCTTAGTCAGTTTTCCGTGTCCCACAAGCCCTACGAAAATTCTCAAAATTCTTCAGATGCAAACCTCAATAAAAGAACCAAAAGCATTTACACTCCACTCGAACTCCAGTTCATAGAAATGAAGAAGAAGTACAAAGACGCCGTTCTGTGCGTGGAATGTGGGTACAAATACCGTTTCTTTGGAGAAGATGCAGAGGTAATTTTTTTCCAAGGTTACGGAAAGATACTTGTATTGTGCTTCTGGGAGGGAGACTTCTTTGGGTTTATAAGTTTTGTGCGGTATTTCGTTTTCTTTCTTTGCTTGAAATCGGGTTGAAAAATCTCTGCATGCTGAAATTGAATACTATCCATTGTGCTCACATTTTTTTTCCCAAAATGGCATTTATTGTTTTGTATTCAGGTAGTGCTTGCTGTCTTGCATGTTGAGAATTTAAGGTGAGTTCCTGGAATAATTATTTGTCAGAGTTAAAGCTGGAAAACTTTCAGAGGTGAATTATATGTCTCGGAAGTCTACTATAATATGTATATATGATATATTAATGTAATATATGGCATTAGGAGCCTTTCAGTTTGAAATACAGTGGAGCAAGTGGTGTTAAAAGAGATGAATATATCAGACGTAGCCTGCGTGCAGAGAGCACCGGATGTGGCACCTACACACCGCAGATCTGTAGGAACTGGAAGGGATAAAACTTCCCCAAATTCATCTCAAACCAAAACAACGACGGGCATAATTTCAAAGCGGTGGCTCATGAATGTTTCATGATGCTTTTCCTTGTGATCTGTCCCAAAGTCGCGGCGACCAGCCTTTGTTTGGTGCTATTCCCACACTTGAGACCAGTGAGGAACGTTGCTTGGTTACTGGGAATTCATTTTCCCCCATCATATTTGTGCCGTGTAATTTGCCTGCTCATTTGCTGGTGCACTTACAGCCCAGAAATAGAAATGTGCTGCTCACATGGGTCGGTGTTTGCCTGCAGGTCCTGCCTAAAACCACGATCTCTGGTCAGCAAACACCTGCCCTTTTGCTAAGGGGCAAAAAGAAAAATACAAATTACACGCGATAATTTCACATCTCAGCGAGCGTTGCTACTCTTTTTCATTAAATACTTCGTTCCCGCTGCTGTTCAGTATTGATTTTTCAGCGTTTCGGTTGATTGGCGGGGTCGATCCCATCTTTACAGCCGCCAACGGAACGCTTCCATCCCCGCTGTGTTCCAGCGGTGTGGAAATCCTTTAACCTTTGGCTGAGCCGCATTTCAGAACCCTGCGTGCGAGCAGAGCAGCGTGGGTGGTTTACCTCACAGCATGGTAAAGATCAAGGTGCAGCCTCAAAACCTGACACCTCAGAGTGAATCCCCTGCTCGGGGTGGGTTTACCTCACAGCGTGGTAAAGATCAAGGTGCAGCCCCAAAACCTGACACCTCTGAGAGCGAACTGACACCTGCGAGGGTGAATCCCCTGCTCGGGGTGGGTTTACCTCACAGCATGGTAAAGATCAAGGTGCAGCCCCAAAACCTGACACCTCTGAGAGCGAACTGACACCTGCGAGGGTGAATCCCCTGCTCGGGGTGGGTTTACCTCACAGCATGGTAAAGATCAAGGTGCAGCCCCAAAACCTGACACCTCAGAGTGAATCCGCTGCTCGGGGTGGGTTTACCTCACAGCGTGGTAAAGATCAAGGTGCAGCCTCAAAACCTGACACCTGTGAGGGCGAATCCCCTGCTTGGGGCAGGAGGATGGAGGGGCCCGTCCGGGCTTTTCTCCTGGAATGTTTTCCCTCTGTCGCCCAGCTTTTAGTCATGGCAGTGCATCACCGTTGTCATAGAGATAAGCTCCTGGCCCGCTCGGGTTACCTCCTGACCCTCTGCTTGCCCCTCTGCAGGTCGCAGCGAGGGAGCTGAACATTTACTGTCACCTGGATCACAACTTCATGACCGCCAGCATTCCCAGCCACCGGCTCTTCGTCCACGTGCGCCGCCTCGTCGCCAAGGGACACAAGGTCACCCCTGGCTTGCGTTGTGCTGGCACAGAACGGCCCTGGAAGGACTCGCACTGCCTGTTCCACAGCCCCATTCCGGCTGGGAGGCGGGTGGCTCATTATCACCGATTTCTGCTCTAGGAAGTGGCCATTTCCCTTGTTTCAATCTCTCTGTGCTGGGGGTGTCGAGAACCTGCAGCAGAAGTATCTCCATTTTTTCAGGAGCAGTTCCAGAACAATTATTTTTCTCGGTGTTTCCCTTACGGAGTTTTTGCATTTAATAAGGAGAAACGTACATATCCCCTCTCTCTTTTTATTATTCCTCGCACCCTTGTTTTTCTTACCCCAGCCCGTTCCTTTTTCTCTGTTACTCCCTGTTCCGAGTCCCTGTAATTCTGAGGCTTTCTGGTGATAACCTCTTTTTTCCCGTGCCCTTTTCTGAGAAAAGGACTTGTTGATTCTAAATTGGAGGCAGCAACCGTTCTCTAACAAGCAGTGACCTCCAGCTAAATTGTTTCAAAATAGGGCTGGGGAGCACAGGTGCAGGAGCTGAGAGGGCAGTCAGGAGTCGGAAAAGGGTCAGGAAGAGCAGTGCCTTGTGATCTCGTTAGAGGGATTGAAGTGAGAGCCCTTTCTGTTGGTGATGCATTCCTGCTCGAGTCACGCATTTGTTGTTTGAACATCTCCAAATATTACCAGATATGTAGAATAATACAAATAATAATTTATTACCAGAGGTCCGACTTTGTTTCTTTTTTTTTTTTTTCTGTCTGCCTGTAGGTTGGGGTGATAAAACAAATGGAAACCGCAGCGCTGAAAGCAGCTGGAGACAATAAAAGCTCTCTCTTCAGCCGCAAGCTGACTGCCCTCTACACTAAGTCCACGCTTATTGGAGAAGATATCCTTTTCAAATGAACTCGGTTTTTGGGAGGCCTTGGTTCTGGTGTTACGGCCAGCACGGAATGCGAGTGGCTGCTGGCTGACATCAGAGCGGCAGCAGGAAGTAAAGTTCCTTTAGTTTTACTTCGTGGTAAAACATCTTGCTGGCTGTACAAACAGCTTAACCTCCTCAGGGCTGTAGGTTTGTTGTGTTTTCTCCAGTTTCTTTCTAAAATCACGGAGCGGGCTTAACAGATCCGCAGTGTCCTGCAGGTCTTGCCTAGAAAACGGAAAAATGGGATGGAAACATCCTTTAACCACTGAATTTCTTTCCTTCTGTTTATCGCTTTCCTCTATCCTATCTACCTCACGTTTTTGTACTTTAATTTCTCAAACTTAACTTCCCAGACACCGGGAGCTAAAAAGATTGTTTGATTAATGCCTGAGAGTACAAGAGTTAGATCTAGAAAGACCTGTGAATAATCCGCCCAAATCTCTGCGGTTTTTCTGAACATTTGCCACATGTGAACCCTCTGTTGAAGCTGGACGACTCCGTGGATGTTGAAGAGGTGACAACGGACGTTCCCGATAACTACCTGCTCTGCGTCTGCGAGAACGGAGAGGGCCTGAAGGGCAGGAGGAAGGGTGACATCCTTACGGGCATCGTGGTAAGTGAGTTTCTCAGAAAGTCAGCGTTTCAGGGTCGTTTTATTGGGTTTTTTTTGGGGGTGTGGGTGTCTACCTCGTTAAATTCCTGTTCTGTCTTTCGGATTTTATTTTGCAGGGGATTGGGAATTGATTTTTTTTTCTTTTTTTTTTTTCTTTTTGCAAAAAAGAGGTGTGCTAGGTAAGATACCTGTTTGTGAACCGTGATGGCTTTGTATTTGAAAACCGCAGAAAAAGGCGTGGAGTTGATAGTTGAACATTTATCAAACTGGTTTTGCTGCCGTTTCGCTTGAAAACATATTGGTATTTTAACCAAATACATTAGGGAAATCATTATTTCAGATGCTTTACCAACTTCAGTGTTTAAAGATTTTTGGGGTCAATATTTTAAAGCTTGTGAGCGCTTTTTTCCTCTAGAAAATGCCATTCTTTGGAGAAGGAGACGTAGCATTTTTTACCACTGACACTTCGGATTTTTGTTGTCTTTTGTGGTGAAGTTTAAACCCAGGACTGTTGAACCAGCAAAACGCGGTGATAACTGAAGCCCAGTCAGCTGGTAATGAATTAATTAAAAAGCGTCTTGATTGTGCCTCTGTTTTGAATGTCACGCTGCACCCGGGAGAGCACAACAAAAGCAAATGTCCAAATTCCGGTTTGAATCACGTGTGATTTTCATAGACTTCGGTCAACAGATTTGTCCGGTGTTAAAAACTGGACAGTGACTGACAACGTTTACATTTGTGAGGTGGTGTTGCCACTTTCCAAGACAGAGTTGTGTTCATGTTTTGAAGCCGTTGCTGCGTCACGGGTTGGAAAGAAAGCACAATTAAGTTTTTTGAGCTGCCACTTGTGTGTAGGGTGCTCTGTACTTTTGCACTGCACACCACGGATTGTCTCCCTGGTTTAACAGCTTGAGCCAGGGAAGCAGTCCCTGAGGAGGTAGATATCCAGGGGATAGAGATGTGTGTGTTTCTGTGTTTGGCAGGCGATCCAGCCGACCACAGGAGAGGTGATTTTCGACAGTTTTCGGGACTGCGCTTCTCGCTCGGAGCTGGAGAGCCGCATCCTGCGCCTGCAGCCAGTCGAAATAATTCTTCCATCCAGGCTGTCAGATCCCTCTGAGAAGCTCATCCACAGCATAACCTCCATGAGGTGAGTCCTGTGGGGCTGCAGCCCTGGGTGGAGCTGAGCTCCAGCAGCACGTGTGGCTGCGTGGCTCTGTCCTGGCCCTTTCCGAGCAGCTCCAGTTCCCTGCTGGGTTGAGAACATCCCAAATCCCCCGGAATTCTGGCCACGTGCTCCTCAATTTTATTTAGACCGGAGTTCATGGCTTCTGTCTCTGGCCTGTGAAAGCTTTGTGTGCTTAAACATCGTCACTGTCGTGGTCCTGCCACCACACTCCTGATCTCAGGATCGCTTGGAATATGAGATCCTGAAACCCATTCAGATCTGAAAGAGGTGTTAGGAGGCTTTATTTCCCCCCGTTTGTCACGGTTTTGAGGTGTCTAAAAGACACGAAACTTGGGTTTCTATTAATGTAGATAGGTGTAGAAAACCTTTACAATTGATATTTTATTCTGTTTATCCTGCTGCACTCCCTTGGTCCTGGGTGCAGCCTCGGGAGCATTGTGGCTGCTCCCCTCTCTGCTTTGAGTTCTCCTCGAGTATTTCAACAAGTTTGTTTCCTCTGTTCTGTACCGGTTTTGCTGTGTGATAAAGCCAGAACAGGATGTAATTTTTAAGGTAATAGATGAAGGATGAAGCAGTCGTCTGCACAGAGAGGGTGAAATCTTCCAGGTGCAATCTTTTCTGAGAAAATTTTCAGTGTTTCGCTTTTTTTTTTCTTTTTAAACCAGGAAGTTTTGGGCTGTAGAGAGCTGGTTTAGAGCTTGACATTTCAACTTTGAATGAAGTAGTCGTTCTGGCGTGAATTTGAGAGGGCAGTTTTGATTTTTTTTTTCTTTTTCTCTGTGGTTTTTTTTTGGTTGTACACAGTTGAGAATGTTAACGAGTGACTTCTCGTTTTTACGAAGACAAAATACGCTCCCCATTAGCTGATTTTTTGAACAGGTATTAGTTTGTAATTTTTTTTTTTTTTTGGTCACATTTCTGGTAATTTGCTAGGCAGCTTTCCAGCCTAAATGCCCCTAATTACGTGACAACGACAAAAATAGAGCACATTATTGCAACACGCTTCCGTGGCCTTTTTTAAAAACAATCCTTCACGGATTTTCTTTTTTTCTCGCACCAGAGATTAAACCACTAGAGGGCCCTGAAGTATTTCGCAGTAATTTCAATATGCTGCTTTCCTGTGCTTTTAATTAAGCTTTGTTTCTGTACAATTTCCTTTTGTACAGCAGTAATTTCATTTTAATGCATGTCAAAATGTCTCTAGCATTCCAGTTTTTGGGCCGGTACCTGGTGATTTCATCCTTTTACCAGCTCTTTCCCGAAGAAAAGGTTTTCTGGGAAAAGTTTCATTTCCATGACTTTTTGCAGACCTTTCTAACTTAAAACCACGGGAACTAGATGTTACGGTTCAGGAAGGTTCCTCACCTCTTTGTGTGTCAGGGATGCAGCAGGAAAACACTGAAATGGTAAAAACAGGGTAGAGATAGGAGGGAAAATAGTTCCAGGAGACCAGAGCTAGGAGAGGCTGAGAGAAAAGAGAAAAGAGAAGAGAAGAGAAGAGAAGAGAAGAGAAGAGAAGAGAAGAGAAGAGAAGAGAAGAGAAGAGAAAATAGAAGAGAAAAGAGAGAAGAGAAAAGAAAAGAGAGAAGAGAAAAGAAAAGAGAGAAGAGAAAAGAAAAGAGAGAAGAGAAGAGAAAAGAGGAAAGAGAAAAGAGAAGAGATAGAAAAGAAGAGAAGAGATAAGAGAAAATAGAAGAGAAGAGAATAGAAGAGAAGACAGAAGAGAAGAGGAAAGAGAAAAGAAGAAATAAGAGAAAAGAGAAGAGGAGAAAAGAGAAGACAAAAGAAAAAAGAGAAGAGGAAAGAGAAAACAAAAGAGAGAAGAAAAAAGAGAAAAGAAAAAAGAGAAAAGACAGAAAAAACAGAAGAGAAAAGAGAAAAGAAAAAAGAAAAAGAGAAAAGAGAAAAAAGGGATGAGAGAAAAGAAGGAAGGGAAAGGAAGGGAAANGAGAAGAGAAGAGAAGAGAAGAGAAGAGAAGAGAAGAGAAGAGAAGAGAAGAGAAGAGAAGAGAAGAGAAGAGAAGAGAAGAGAAGAGAAGAGAAGAGGAGAAGTCTTTCTGCTCCTCCTGCATGTTGTAAGAACTGTGTGGCCAGCACAAAGACTGTGCTTATGGCTGCTGAAAGAAGAAAAATAGAACGTTGAGCCGAGGTAAAGCACTGCAGCTCTGTGAGAGCAGCCCTAAGCTGGATCAGTGCCCCGTCACACCGACAAGAGGTGGAAGTCTCTGAGCTCCCCTTCAATTTCTGTCAGGTTTTTTTTTTATTCTTCACTATTCTAGGGCAGTTTTAATGACCAGGAGATACTATTCAAGGGCACCGAGCTGGAGGCCGGTGAAGAGCCTTTCCTCAAAAGCAGAGCTTATTTTAAAAGTAGGTTATGAAAACTGGTTCAGGACAAGCTGTTCTGGTGGGCACTGTCCTGTTCCCAAACTGTTGGGAACATCTGTTTGCAAGTGCTGACCCGCCCGGAGCAAAACCTTTTCATGGTTTTAGTTTCCTTTTTTGTAGAAAACAAAGAAAAGCATCTTGCCTTTGGAAAATATATTTAATTTTTTTCAGAAGAACAGAGTATTTTGTACTCCAAGTTCTTCCTGGTCGAGGGTCAGCACCCGCCCTCCTTAACGTGTTGGCTGCTCTAACACCAGACCTGCACTGGTCTTCTGGCACAGTCTCTGAGGCTCCTTTGGGGAGTTTTTGCTCTTCTTGTGTGCCCCTTTCTTGTTCCACTGAAAAGTTCGCTTAGGAGTGCTCTGCTGTTCCTCTTTTTTCTCCATTTGCCCTTTTTCTGCCCCGTTTCACCCCGTAGCCCGCCTGGGCGCCGTGTGAAGACAACACTGATCACGAGTGCTTCACTTTTCACCCCGAGCTTTTCCCCCAGCCCTGCGCTGTTCCGTTCAGGTGGTCTGCAGCTCGTTGCCCTGTGATAACTTAACTCTGAGACTCTGAATGTGGGATTCGGGTTCCTGCTCTCTCCTGAGCGCTGCAGTAGCCTGCGCCATGGGGTTTGTTCCCTGGAATTCCCTCCTCCTTCAAACCCACGGAGAGCTAAACCCTTCCTCCCTCTCCAGGCGTGAGGGAATCCCTCAAGGAGCTGAACCTCCATCATTACGTTCAACACAAGCCCTGTTAAGTTGTGTTTCAGGACCTCCGCAAATAAAATTTCCAGCTCTTTCTGCCTCTGGTTGAGCAGTGGCCTCTGCCCTTCCCTGCATCTGTTGAGGTTTTCTCAGTGTGTTCCTCTCAAGGTTCTGTCATGGCCTCTTAGAGGGTTTGGATTTTTTCCCCCTTCCACCACACCACTTAAGACAGAAA
>VYZT01050119.1:0-41817 GCA_013400735.1 Pomatostomus ruficeps | reverse complement strand
CCCCTCAGCGAAACCCCTCAGCGCTGCCCTCACGGCCCCTCCGGCTCTGAGGGGACGGCGGCGGAGGGAAACCCCCGGCCCCGGTGGCTCCGCAGCCCCGGGCGGTGCTGTTCGAACCGAGGGAGCCGTGAGGGAGCCGGGGGCGGCCGGGAGCGCTGAGGAGGAGCAGGGAGGGAGGGGAGGCTGCTCCTCGCCGGCCCTCAGGGCGAGAAAGGAGCCGCTGCCGTCTCACCCCGNGGCGAGAAAGGAGCCGCTGCCGTCTCACCCCGCCGCAGAGCGGCTGTGCCCTCCCAAAGCCCCAAAGGGTGGGATAAACTCGCCCTGCTCCGGCCCGAGGGACGGTGCCTGATGACACAGGGAGAAATCCGTGCTTCTCCCTGCGGGGAGACAGATACCGATGGCCTCCGTCTGTTTTTCCACTGGAAATGTGCTGTGCTTTCCCGGCTGGGTGCTCTCTGCATCCCCATGGACTGCCTGGGGCTTGTGGGTGTGAGGCGCAAATCCACGGGAACATTTCTGCTGACTGGGGTTAAGCACTTTGCCTAGTTTTTATTTTTCTAGCCAGCGTCATCTGGTGTTTACAGGCGATAACAAAGCAGCAAGATTCCCGTTTTATTCCAGTTTTGCCTCCCAGATGCTTGCCAGGTCATGTAGGTGACCTGAGGGAAGGGGGTGATAAGGGTGTTTGATAGCAGCTGTTTATCTGTAAAGTGCTGTGAATCCAGGTTATCTATCCCCTTTCAGCTGCACCCATGACATTTCTTCAGGGTTTTCTTCTGCCCTTGTTTTCTCCGCTCTGTGCTTACCAACAAGTGGGTATCCTGGTTTAGTTAATGGTGACAATGAGGTGGAGAAAGTGCGATGTTACTCCTTCATGCCTTGGAGCACGTGTTGTGTTTGGGCAGTGGATTTTGATGCTGTTTTGCTGTCAGGAATTCTGCTCTTTTGGAGATTGTGTCTCCTCAGTTTGATTGGGGGTTTTCATGCTTCATAACACCTTATAGTGACATATACCCGCTCTTCTTAGTGCATTAATTTTCGTAATGAAACGGTGTTGATTATGCCAGGCCTTTTTCCTTCCAATCCATTATTTCTGCAGCACAGAATAGACTTTCCCTTATTCCTTATTGGGTAAATGACAGCTGTAATGATGGCTTCATCGCCTGCTTTCACGTGAGGGTTTCCAAAGCCAGGTTCCAGTTGTGCAATGGGAGGTGAGCTCTCTTCTTTAGCCTGAGCTTTGCTTCGTGTCCTGCTGAGCAGCTGAGCTCGGTGGAGTTTGTAATTGCTGTGGGGAAGGGTAGGAGGAGACTCAGTCGCTCTCAAGTGGGTGGTAGCAATGAGGAAGGTGAGTAGGCTGCAGCAACTGCGCTCTTTCCACCTTAAAGCTTTTTTTTCCTAAGTTGTTGTCTTGGAATTTCTTCTGAATGTCGTAACTGCCTCTGACTGCATCTCGTGAGCAGCTCTCCTTGGGATGATCTGTGTCATTAGTGCACGCCTGGAGATTTCTTAAAAAACTGTGGGTTTAAAACAGAGAAACCCCTGCAATTCCTGGTGTGTGTGGTGATGGGAGACACGCTGTTATCTGCAGGTTGGAACTTTAACTTCCCTTCCTTGGGGACAAGTGGGAGCTGGGTGGACTTTGCTGTTCCCTGAGGACGAAGGGCACAGCCTTGGAGCTGTTGCAACACTGAGCTTTTTGCACCCCTGTACCAAAAAACCTCGCTGGTTTTGGTGCTGCTTGGCCCTGAGGTACCCAGGAGTTGTTGTTAGTGAGGCAGGCAGTTGTTCAGGGTGTTTCAAGCTTATTAAAAGAATATTTTTGTTTCTCCCACGGCTCAGAATTGGCCTCTGTGAGCCCTGTCTGGGCAGGGTGTCCTCACTGGATGGCCAAGTGTGAAATCTGAATTGGCTCCACTTAGAGAGTGTTCCTGTGAAAAGCAGAACTTGTTATGTCAGGAGCTGCTTGCAGCCGCTCTGGGCTTTGTCAGGTCCTTGTGTTCATCCCTTTTCATCTGTGCTGTGCCTCCTCCACATATCCTCTTATCCCTGGGTCTCACCTTTTCATCTATTTATTGCACAGCATCTCTACTGCATCATTATAGCACTCGATTCTGCTGCTGGGTGTAATCAAAATTAATGTTTCACCAGAAAAAATACACCAAAAAAAGCAGTTTAATATATGTGGCTTTAACGGCAGAACTTTCAGTCAACTCAAAAGGAATTGCGTGGCATCCCTGAGGCTCATGTTACAACAGTCTTTCCTAAAAGGCATCCCAAAGTCTTTTTGGAATTAAAAAAAATGGTAATTTTAACTCTAAATTCTAAGATGATTTATTTGGGTAGGAATTGGAAAATAGGTCTGGTGTACAGAGGCATAACCCACAAAATGGAAACGTGTGGTCTCTAACTGAATTACTTCTCCTTTGAGGAATTAAACTATTTTAGTTGGGAAAACATTTTTAGTATGGGAATAAATGCACTCGTATCAAAATACCCCATTATAGCTAAATCTGTGGAGGCTCGGAACATCTTTCAGATGTGGCCTCATTTATTTTAATTGAACGCTTCCCAGGAGTGCTGAAGGACTGGAAAAAACAATTCGAGCAGTCACTTTTTCTATTTTCTGTCATCTTCAGGGAAGTCATTAACCTCCAGGAGAGGGGCTGTGTCACTTCAGAGTCACATGCACGGTGTTCTCTCGCTCCGTAGGGGCTGCAGGTTGGCCAGAGGAGTCGCTTTGGGCTCGGCTGCTGCGGAGCTGAGGACGTGGTTTGGCTTTCCCACTGCCTTCAGGTCCTGCAGAAGTGGTGGAGAGGGAATAACTGAGGAGCTGAGAGGGGTAGGTAACATTTCACTCCCCGTCCTTCACCTGAATGTGCTCCTGTGCCAGGCAGTCTTTGGCTTTCGAGAGAAAGCGCTCTCCAAGCTGTTTCTTTGCCAGGAAATTGTTAACTTATTCTCTCTGTAGAGCGTTTGATGGCTGAAAAAGAAAAAATCCTCTCACAGATGTGCAGCACTGCCTCGCTTAGTGCGATTCCTTACCCACCTGGAAAGGCTGGGTTTGAATCCTTTATTCTCCTTATTGTGATTGAGGAATGGGAATGTAATTGAGGAATGTAGAGAGAGAAGAAGGAATGTCAGAAAAGTTGAGGAGAAAGAAGCAGCAGGATTGGAATATTTGGCTTAAAATGCAAGAAATAACTGGAAATGATGGGTTGCTGAGGTGGCTGGGGGAGCAACAAAATGCTCTCAGCTCTGACTCTGGTTCTGGGAGCTGATGGAGATGTGGGTTGGGGCTCTTTCAGTGAGAAGTGGTAAGAACTGTGATTCAAACATTCCCTGGGAGAGCAGTGAGATCATGAAAACAGCTTCCTTGTTGTTCCAGCACACTGGAAGCGACTCCTCCAAAAACCCCCAGTGCAGAACACGAGGCCACGTTCTGCTCCTCCAAGGGACAGTGCGGACACCCAACTGCCCTGTCCAAAACCGTTTCCCTTTGCAGAAGTGCACCCAGCACTTGGGTGCTCCCACAGCCTCCCCAGAGCTTTGGGGAAGAGACTTTTGTCCTTTTCTCTGATTGCAGGGAGCAGATAGCGCAGTGCCCAGTTTTGTTGTGTTCTCCTGCTCCGGTAGCCTGTTTTGCTTTGTCTCACTTAGGCTGTGAAGTGCCAGTCACAGTTGCCATAAACGCTTTTTGTTGACCAATTTGCATTTTTGACCAGCAATAATTGTCTTTTTATACTTCATGTTTTGGGTTGCGCTAGAGCTCAGTGGTGTTTTGTGGGCTCTTTGTTCAGCCCTACAAAGCAGTTCTTGTGTGAGCAGAGCTCTAACAAATGATCTAAGCCAGCCTGATACCAAAACTGTCCGCAGTTGTTTTCCTCGCTCTTTTAAATAGTTTATTTTTATATTTTACTGGTAACTACCCCATGTAGCAGGCAAATTTATTTTTAGAGATGGGCTCTGTGTCTTTCCCAGCATCTGTCAGAAGTGAAGTTCTGTTTAGCAGATGGAATTTAATTTCCTGTGGAGAGCTCTCGTGGATTCGGCGTCGACTTGCGGATGCGGAGCGAGTTAATGAAGGGTAACTCCATTTTGGGTCAGGCTCCCGCTCCAGCTAATCCCTGTGGGGAGGCATTAGTGCAGGACTGGTGGTTCTAAGGGGCATCAAGGGTGCTGAGCTGAGGGGATGTGCATCCTCCAGCCCCTTGGCTAAGATGCTTTCAGTATAATTAGACCTGGGTAAACCAGGGAGGTTTTGCAGGGGTTTGCAGCCCATTCAGCTTTGCCATGTGATAGATACCCAATCTCCGAGCCACCTGTGTTTGTGAATAGGAATTTTTAGAGCTTTCCTGCAGAATGGTTGAACTTTTAAGACCTCCTTGGCAAGTGTTTGTCCTACAGAAGCATGCAAGGGGATGATTTATCTGCTTTACTGCAAACGTTGACTTGTGTACTTGAGGTGGGGTTATGCAAAGCTAATCCTGGATTAGTGCCTTTCCAAGCAGGCAGGGTAAAAGTGCCTCTGGCACTTGAGCTCCTGGAAAGAAAAAAAAAATCTGTCATGCCTAGGGAACAACACACCTGAGACCCCCAGAGGTGCAGGAGTTTTATGGATTGCACTGGAATTCAGCGTTGTGCACAGCATCAGACATGGAGAGCAGTTTGTGCTGCACTAAATGAACTTCCCTGGAGTGTAATTAAGCTGAGAGCAGGGAATAAACCAATGGAGACTTTTAATTTTGACAGCTAGATTTGCACACGTGAAAAAAGATGGATTGCAAAATGAGGAACGTGTGGCTTCCACTGAAATTCGTGTTGATTTTTTTTCCTAATCTTTGCTATATTTAATTCAACAAAATGTGACTGAAGTTCCCTAAACCAGAACACTTTTTTTTTTTTTTTAGTGTGGCTGTGTGTGTGCTCAACAGCTCTGGATGGCTTTTGCTTCCTAAGCAGCTTTGTGTGAACATCAGGCTCGCTGTGTGTGGGTGTGTAGTTTAAATATTGCCCTCTGCAATCTGAGCTGTGTGTGTGTAAATTCATGCAGCGTGCATGCGTGTGTTTATATAAACTTACACTGTGGATGCTCATGAATACATATTCAAATATCTATAAAAATAAGCACAAGGGAGTGCAGCCAGGAGCAACAAACCTCTCCGCCATCCACCTGGAGTCGCTGGTGGAATCAAGGGGTGGCTGAACATTTGATCCCGATATTGCCACAGCAACTGGCCAGTTATCCCCAGCTGAGGGCTGGGGAGGTTCCAGGGTGTCAGGCTGCTCTCAGCTCACCTGGGCAGAGGGACAGGCTCACGTTTCCCTGGGGTTTGAGCTGGCCCTGGGTGCAGGTGACTGCAGAGTGATGCTCCCGCTGCAGCAGCTCAGGCCTCTTGTCCTTGGCTGAACCCTTTTCAACTTTTGCAAAGGTGTTCTGTTCGTTTTTCAGGTGGTTTGGGTATTCTGGGGCTCAGGTTGCACTGAATAAAAGCTGTAACACGCTTGGGATGAGTTTCTGCTGCCTCGTTTAACCAGACAGATTTCTGTTCCTGCACATTTTGTGTCAGGGGGAGGTGTTGGAGAAAAGACTCCCTCTGAGACCTCGATGCTTTTGGCTGCTGGATTTTAACTGAAACCTTTAATAATCAGATTCTAGGCAGCAATTTTATCTGTGTTGCAAATAATGCTCCAGGCTTGTACCTATTTAGAAAAACACCTGTCCAAAACTGACTTGTGACACCTTGGAAATGTCAAAGACAGGATCTGAAATCTTCGAACATTTTCTTTAAAAATTTGACAAAATTATCGCAGTCTGAATCCAAGGGGTGATCTCACTCCTGTTTACCAAACCTGAGTTGCTGCTTGGCTCTTAAGCCTAACATAAATCAAAGGGGAAGTATTTTTTCTGTAGAGCTTTAATTTCCTCCGCTGGACAGTTTTATATAACCTGCCATTTTAATATTGCACCACTTTCCAACAAAAGCAGCGTATCAAAATCTGTAAATCAAGTTTGCTCACAGGGAGGAATACAGTGCAAATAAGATGCTTTAGCTTTGTGGGGCTCTCTTTTTCCAAAACAAAACTCCAGAAACTGTTTTTAAGATTCAAGAGAGGGTTTTTAAAACAAGGAGTCTGACTGGTTACTCTCTTTATGTTGGATTGCATAAGAATTGTCAGTTGTTCAGGTTTTTTTTTTTAAGGGGAAAAAAATAGGCAGCTCTTGCAACATTCTGGTTTCTGCTGGCTCCCAGTCCTTGCATTATTTACTCTCCTGGATAAGGAAAACCACATCTGTTCTTTTGGGGTTTTGTTTTGTGGCTGATGTCTCTAGAGAGAGAGGCTGAACCAGCAGCGAGTATGGACAATGTGAGCAAAGACAGCTCCTGTCCCATGCAGAGTTTGCCTTTTGTGCTTCAGAGGTGCCAGAGTGTGCAGAGCAGGAGGTGCAGCTCTGGAGCCTGGTGAGCACGCTGATCTTTCAGCCAGGGAGGTTTCTCAGGGCTCCCTGCACAGCTGAGTGCCAGGACGAGCAGCAAACCTGCAGCACCAACCTCAGGCTGGGAGTGAGGTTTGTATGAAGCTCTGGAGCCCAAACAGTGAGGTTAGGCCGTGGAAGGGGTTGTTCAATGAGTTTTTTGTTCAGCTGCTAGAAGTGAGGGAGTTCTGGCATTTGAGTGAAAAATTTAGAATTATGTAGGTGGGAATGTTTTAATCTTTGTCACTGTGGGGATTGAATCACTTTCTCCCGGCTGATGGTGTAATGCAGGATGACTGGGAGCTGGTTTGGAGAGCTGCTGGGTGTTTGCCTCCATCCTTTGGCTGTGGAGTCCTCCTAAGCACAAACACACCTTGAGATTTTTGGGTTTCTTCTGCTCGCAGGTCCCCACAGGTGGCTGATCTATGAGATGGCAGAGAATGGCACAGACTGTGACCAGAGACGCATCAGAATGAGCAAAGAGCAGCACAATGGGAACTTCACAGGTAGGTGGAAAATCACTTCCTGCTCTCACTTCTCTGTTCAGGGTGTGAAGTGACCAGCACAGGATTGAAAAGGAACTGATGTCGGTTTTCCCTTGAGGCCAGGCTGAACACTGCCACCTGACCTAGTGAATGGCAGCTCTGCCCCACCAGGGGCTGGAATCAGATGGGCTTTAAGGCCCCTTCAAACCCAAACCATTCTGGGATTCTGTGACTTTATTCCCACATAACGCAAAGGGCCTCGATGCCTGAATCAATCTTGGAAACCTCAGTCACTTCCAAGGCTGAAAAGCCTGGAATGGGATGGGGCCACCTGACCTAGTGAGTGGCAGCTCTGCCCCACCAGGGGCTGGAATCAGATGGGCTTTAAGGCCCCTTCAAACCCAAACCATTCTGGGATTCTGTGACTTTATTCCCACATAATGCAAAGGGCCTCGATGCCTGAATCAATCTTGGAAACCTCAGTCACTTCCAACGCTGAAAAGCCTGGAGGATTTAGGATTCCAAAGCCATGGAATGGATTTATGCTGTGTATTTCCCTTCACATTTCTCTGACACTCTTTTCTCCTCCCCAAAGTTCTTGATTTGTGGTTCACATACATTTAAACCACACAAAGCAGACCTGAGTACCAACAAGGGCTACAACAACAACAAAAAAAAACCCTAAAAAAACTAAACTCTGTTGGCTGTGGAAGTCAGGCTGTACAACCCCACCCTTTGGCACTGGGAAGTTAGTTCTTGGTAACAAAAATCTGTTTTACTCTGGGACAGAGCCAGTTATTAGTCTCCCAATTTCTAGCTGTTCTGTTGAAATTCAATGTCACTGTAATTTATTGGTTTCAGTGATAAATTACCAACAAAACAGTTTTAACTACTTCACCTCCTGCCTCTCCTCTGTTTTTCCTACTGGTACGTCTGAACTAGCCTGGGGTTAATGTTTAGAACTTGTGAAAATTAACCTGAAAACGCTTGATGAAGATTTTTGTGTCACCGAATTCTCCGTGCTGTGTAGTAAAGCATGGAAATTATAATCATCTCTGTTTGTTTCCTGTCAGCTTTGAATGTGCCAGTTCCATATTTAATTAAGTTTTGTAATCAAGTGATTTCTCAAGTTGTGTGCAGTCTTACACCATTGTCTTTTACGACCTTTTACTAAAAACAAGGTCATAAAAACGAGGTTGAAACATTTTTATTACGCGTATTAAGCGCAGAAGATTAACTGCTTGTGTGTCTGTATGGAACAAATGAAAGCCTTTTACTCAAAGACTTAAATCGTTCTGTAACTCCGAGGGAATGTGGATGTTCTCCAGTAGTTGCCATTGCAGGATTTCTGTTAGTTCAGCTGAAGAAACTGATTTTCCAGCGAGGAATACGAAATGAAGTGGGCTGTGTGACTAATGAGAGCTGCAATTTCTATGTAAATATCAGCATCTGATAAGGCAGAATGTTTCAATTACTGCTGTAAGACTCAAATAATACATCTTGGGTTACAATAGGCTGGAGATCAGATTAGATTAATGTTTTAAATGCAGCAGCTTTTTAAAAAAATCTATAATTTACGAGTATTATTACAATGCAAAATAGAATACGTGTGTTGTGACTGTGTGGTAAGTGATGTTTAAACAAGTTGGGTGTCTGTTTGGATACAAGTGTATTTTTTCATTGATTACTGGTATTTTTTCCCTCTTATTCCAGAATTCCTTTTCTTTAAAGATGTAATTATTACTGCTTGTTACCTTGGCAACCTTTGAACAAACCATTCTCCAAAAAAATGGCTCGGGTTTGGGGGTTTGTTCAATTTATTGTGAGCACAAAGTAACACCTTGATTAGAAAACACTTTTTGCGTGGTTACCTGGCTGTGAGCGGGGTCTGGGCTGGGTGTGAGCAGGGATTGAATCCCAGAGCTGCTCCTTTCCCCAGGAGGAGCTCAGTCCAGGCAGGGATTGAACCCAAAACTGCTCCTTTCCCCAGGAGGAGCACAGTCCCAGGCAGGGATTGAACCCAAAACTGCTCCTTTCCCCGGGAGGAGCTCGGGGGAAACTGGGCAGGGTCTGGCTCAGTCGCAGGTAGGGATTGAATCCCAGAGCTGCTCCATTCCCCGGGAGGAGCTGAGTCCAGGCAGGGATTGAATCCCAGAGCTGCTCCTGTCCCCGGGAGGAGCTCAGTCCAGGCAGGGATTGAATCCCAGAGCTGCTCCTTTCCCCGGGAGGAGCTCAGTCCCAGGCAGGGATTGAATCCCAGAGTTGCTCCTTTCCCTGGGAGGAGCTCAGTCCAGGTAGGGATTGGATCCCAGAGCTGCTCCTTTCCCCGGGAGGAGCTCAGTCCAGGCAGGGATTGGATCCCAGAGCTGCTCCTTTCCCCGGGAGGAGCTCAGTCCAGGCAGGGATTGAATCCCAGAGCTGCTCCTTTCCCTGGGAGGAGCTCTGGGCAGGGTCTGGCTGGGAGGGCAGGTGCTCTGCTCCGGTTACACGGTGGCTGAGGGGGATGCAGAGCCCGTGTAATTCCATCCCCTTCCAGCGGAGGAGGCTGGGAATAGCTCTCCTGGAAAAGAACCAGCTCCAAAGTTCAGCGTGGAGTGTCCCTGCGGCCGTGCTGGGGTCACATTCACCCCGGGGTGCTGGCTGGTGTCAGCTCCTCGGCAGCTGGATGGTGCCAGCCCTGGTTCCCGGAGTGCCAGGGGGAGCAAACCCCTGCATTCCCTGGATGGCACCTGATTCCCAAAACACCAGGAGCAAACGCTTTGGGATCAGCAGAAAAGATGGCTGAGAGCTCACGTTAACTTCCTAACAAAGAATTAAAAAACCAGTAAATTTCTGGGGGGGGATAGCACCAGCCAGCCTGGGCTTTTACAGATTTATTTGTTTTTTGTTTTTCATTTGCAGATTCCTCTATGCTGAGTGAGCGGAAGCGGAGGGAGCGAGAGGAGAGGTTGAATATTGTACTGTGGAAAAAACCGCTTGTTACCTTGCAGTATTTTTGCCTGGAAACTCTAATAAACTTGAAGGAATGGACCATAAAGTAAAGATCATTTCTTTAACTTCTACTAAGCGTTCTGGGGGAAACCCATGCTCTTGATTCAGTAGGTCATTCTGACATCTCGCTTTCCCTGATGATTCACAACTTGAAAATTGTTTTTTTTTCAGAGAACATGTGTATTTTTATCCCTTAAAGGTGGCTGGAGCATCCCACACTTTGTAGCCGGGCACTCAGACCTTCTGCCTAAATTACAGGAGGTGCCTGGAGGAGAAAATGGCAAACTGCCTTTCTGAAAAGCTGAATATTCCAATTTGAAGGGTTTAGTAAGGCCAGGGATATTTTACTTATGGCTGCAGTGTTAAGCACTGACCTACTAATGCAGGTGTTGGTATCACTGATACTCTTCAAATAGCTCAGCCAGGGCAGGGATCAGGGTTATGTGGGGCTTGCAGGGATGTTTATGATGCTCTCAAGAGGACTTTGCTTCTCTGTGGGCACTTTTACAGCAGGAAATGATTTATTCAAGCGTTTTTCCTGAGTGTTGTTTCCACACTGGGTAAAATCAGCTTTTATTCCGGTGAGAGAATTGGTGAGGAGCTGCCCTGCCATCCCCTGCTAGCGCTGAAGTGCAGAGCCAGTTCTTGAGGCACAGGGCCCGAGGGTTTAGGCTGCCAAAACACGAGCACAAAATTCGCAGTGAAAATGCCAAGAGCAGCAGCCATCCAGTGCCTGTGTCGGTAACTGGGCTCTGTTGTGCTTGGGGTTGAGTTTGAAAAGCTTTTCCCAGTCAGGAGAGAGGCTCTAACGTCACCTTGGGTGACTCCAGCTGAGCCCAGGGCTGTGCTCCCTTGACCCTCTGGAGTATAATCCAAAACTTCTATTTCCCATTTTCTTTTGAAATTATTTGTGTGAAAAACACCAGGTTTATGTAGCGTAGTCTTAATTCCCTTTTACACCCCCCAAAAAAAATCTAACCCCCCAAGCCTATTTATTTTATTTTATAATGTGCATTCTTTCAGCTACCATCGGGAATTGTCGCTGAGAGCTGTTTTGTTCGGTCATTTCTGACCATCTCCAAGCATTTATTTAAACTAAGCAGAAATAACATTTGAGGATTTATTTTTAAGGCCTCAAATCTTGTTTGGCTTCCTAGACATCCTCTGCTGTCGCAGATAGCGCTTCCCTCCTCTGCTGAGCAGCACATTTTGTTGTCTGGCACTCCCCTGACAGAATCTTTCCAGAAAATAACCCTGACTATTACAAGCTATTAAGTTGAGACCTCAGATTGACTCTTAATGATCTCCTGTGTTCCGTTGCATAAATCGTGTTTTGAATGACAATCATTTGGAAATTCAATTGTCATACTAATGTAAGCGGCACTAAAGTTTAATTTTAAAATAATTTGAGTGCTCTTTTCAGTTTGCTTAGTATGAAATATTTGTGACTGTTTTCCTGTATTATGTCTCGTGTTCCTGTCTTTTTCTGTCTAAATAGATAAGTTATGTTCATGGTTTGCTGTTATACTCTGGGAATTTTAAGTGATGCTAGCACTTGCTTTTTTTATATATCATTAGGTGATGATATAATAGAGTTTTCTGGAAAATAATAAATGTATTTCCTAATCTACTGTTTGTGGCCACATACACATCAAGCAGGAAAAAAAAATGTAAAACCAAACATGCTCAAAAATTATTTGGTAGCAAATTACTTCGGAAAACGTTTTACTCACCTAATGCTTCATAGTTACCTAAAATACATTTATTAAATTTGGAACTGTAAAAGATATTCATTTTAATGGACGAGGGGGAGCAGAATAATGTAAAGATTTGTTCCTGTGACTGGTTCTGCCCAGCAGCACAGTTGGAAATCAGCATTTCTGAATTCCACCCAGCTCGTCCTTGCCCAGGGCCAGCGCAGGGCCTGCCTTGCTCTGTGCTTGGCCACAGCTGCTGCTCAGGGCCTGGGTCTGACTCTTGGCTGCAGAAGCTGAATTGTTTGCAGCTTGTGTTTGTTTTCAGACAGTCACTTTGTTTTTCTTTATTTTAAAAAAAACAATAAAACATGCGTGGCTGAACTTTGATCTCGCTCGACAGCGACGCTGAGATGTTTTTCCCTAAAGAGTAAAGACTCCCCAGATATTTTCTTGGGAGGTTTACACTTTTATTAGAGCAAACTTTTCAGCTGCCATTGTCCCTGCTGAGTACATCCAGGCAGCCCAGGGGTAGCTGAGTTGCTTTGAAACGCCTGCTCAATGCTGAAAATCCCTAATTTGCCCGTTTGTCTTTAAGATTGTGGCGTCGGCGAGGCGTGCTGGTGTGCGTGGTGCTGGCACTGGCCGTGCTCACAGCCATGTACTACATCGAGGGAGCACATCAACAGGTACCTCTCTGCCTCCCTCCCTGGGCTGGGAATTGCAGGAATTGTGCTGGATCTCCATGAATTTATAATGCATTTTTGGAACTGCTCACCCTGGGTTTGCTTCTCGAGCCGTGGCTGCTCTGTGGGGTGTGCCTGAGCTGTGTCTCAGGGGTGGACAGGGATGAGTGGTGGCTTTTGCTGTGTTCTCTTGGATCTGGAGGTGTCTCATTGATGCCTGATCAGAGGCTCCCTAGAGCAGAGGCCAAACAAGATTAAGTGAATAAAATGTGGATTTATTGCAGGGCCTTCAATAGGGACACCTCGGGCAGTCAGAGCCTCTCCGGGAGAGGCCACACCCAAGCTGGACCCCGGGGCACGAGTTTGCTCCACTTGGATCAGTTTGGATCCATTCCCAGATCAGGGTTCATTCTCCAATTCCAATTTCAGATGAAGATGTAATTCACCCTAAGACTGTCCCCCCTTTTAGAGGCTCAGTTTCCATATTTCGGGGCCTGGAACAGCCTTGAGTGTCCTTGAGTCCAGGCCCAGAGAGGATTTGTTCTGTCTAACTAGAATGTGAGAACAGGAGCTCACAGACTATATGGATTTTTAGAGCTACACTAAAGCAGTGCAGGGTCTGAAAAATATAAAAGCTGAATCTTAAGGCATCATCATCTGTTCTAAGCACACCTCGGGTGCTGCAGCTCTCCTTCACAGCTGCCGTTAGCAAACCTCTAATAGTGCTGGGAGTTCTTGAGGGAAAATGTTATCCTGAGGTGTGGCAGGGCTTCGTGGTTCCCAGGAAATGTTCTGTTTCTGTGGATGATCTCCTGCCCGGCTGGGACAGGCACATACAGAGACATCAAATGGTTTCATTCAGAGCTGGTTCTGTGATGCTTCTTATTATTTTTAAATTATTTTAAGGCTTTGTGGAGCTTTGGTGGACACAGAGCCCGGTGCTTTTGCAGCACTGGAAGTGTAAGATACTGTTTAAGCTTAGTGATGTCTGCACCTTTCCCCTCCCCATTTCTCTTGGAGTTCCAGCTTTTCCTGGAGGACAGAGAGCCCTTTTAATTCCGTTCCCCCTGAACCGTGTCACAGCTCTGAAAGGAGCAGGTTCCCAGTTTCAGAGAACTTCTCTTCCATCCCTCCTGCTGCGGCGTCACTGCCTGCCTGAGGGACTGGAACCCAAGTCCTGACTTTGATCTTCCCTCGAGCCTGCTGGGGAGAAACCTGATCCTCTGGGGCTGCTGAGGGCAGTGTCACCTCAGGTGACAGCCAGAGCAGGAGCTCCCTGTTAGGGGAGCTGTCAGCCACGGGCACTTGGCATTCCCAGGATGTTTTTGTGCCCTGGCAGGTTGGAGCCTGGGTGAGAATGGTGTAAACTTCATTTTGGATGGTGTAAAACAGTGTCCAGAACTTGCTGTGGCTTTTCCTCATTTCTGTGTGCAGCAGACAATCAGCATTTTAACGTTTTCTTAAAAGCAACAAACCTGCCACTCACTGCTCCAAGATACAACGTCCAACAGACTCACTGGGAGTGCAGCTGATTTTAGTCCTGTATTTAAGTTGTTCAGATAATTCCCTGAGCTGCCTGGGCTCTGCTGGACTCTGTCTGGGGCTTGCTCCTCGTGGGCCTGCTCTGGATTTCAGCCTCCTGCTACTGAACCTGAATTTCCATCTATCTCCTTGGAGACTTGCTGATTCCAAGATGTGGGGGTTTTTCTTGAGACAGCGCACTGTTTTCTCTACATGCCTGTGCTGTAGCTGTAATAAATTGCAATTAGAAGTATCTAGGAGTCTATTTCAGTTGTTATAATCCAGATAAATGTCTGTGTCAGCTTGTAGCTTAATTTTCTCCTGTGGAGATCTCATAATTTATATTTTTTTTTTCTTTTTTCATGACTTTTCTTGCTCAGTATGTGCGGTACGTGGAGAAGAAGTTCTTCTGGTGTGCCTACTGGGTAGGACTGGGCATTCTCTCCTCTGTTGGCCTTGGAACAGGTCTCCACACCTTTCTGCTCTACTTGGTAAGGATATTTCCACACCATGTCCTTTCTGAACCGAGTACTTTAATTGTTGCAGATTTCAAAATACGTGAAAAAATAATTTTCTGCAGGTTTTAAGCATTAAATTCTTCTAAAGTTGGTGCTCTCGTGGAAATTGTTCATGTTCTACACTGCATCACCTCGTGCTGGAGTTTGTAAGCTCTGTGTTTATTGAACTGTGGATATTGGCCTGCTGTTGGTTAATCCCCACTTTGAAACAATGAGCCAAATCTGCAAGCTCCATCCTCTATAATCTCCTCATTTAAATGGAGCGTTTTCTGCTCAAGTGTTTCCATTTAAAGTTTTTCAGAGTATTTTTCTTAGTGGCTTAAAATGATCATTTTTCTAACTGAAACCACCAAAACAGGCAGCTGGTTTAAAGTTCAGTCTGTATTAATCTTGCTTTGAAAATAATAGCAAGAACAATGTTTTTCTATGAAGATAAAGTATGAAAATTTGCATGATGTTGTTTATCTCAACTGAGCTACGAAAGTCAGGGAAATGTTTGGGTGTGTTTTGCTTTTGGCCATTGGATTAGTTCCTGGTTTATGAAACCACTGTCCTGGATTCAAGAAAAGGATTCATGGCCACAAAATAATTAAAACCAGTTTATGCAACAAATGTCATCTTGTATTTGGAACAATTACAGATGTTTACTTTCAGAGCTGCTTTAATCATTAACAATGACACAGAAAACACGACATGAAACTCCTGCCTTTCCCCCCAGCAGGGCAGTGCCTGGCAGAGGGAATGGCATGGGATGAGCAGCCTCAGATTTTCTCTGGGTGCAGCTTCACTCCTAAAGATTGTGCAGGGAATTCCTGCTGAACAAAACCGAGTTTGTGCACTGAGCACTGTCACACCCCAGGCCACTCCAAGATCATTTTGGCACATGAAATATTCCCAAGGCACTTTTCTTCTTAAAGAAGGTGGAATGAGTTTTACTCTATATTTAAAAATTAAACTTCTAAATTGCTTTAATATAGAAAAATTAAATTTCATAATACATCATAGTACTGTGGGGTATGGGAACCTCGTGGATGTACGTAGGCCATGACCGGAGCTGGCACGGAAATAATTTATAGAAAATATAATTTCTCAGTTGGTTTATAATTTATGGTGGAAGTTTGGGAGGTGAACAACCTTCCAAAGATTACAGGGATGTGTCACCCAGGAAAAGAAATGGAATTTAATATTGTTAGGGAAGGTGTTTATTTGGAACATAAGAGGGAAGGCTTCACATAACTTTGTTAGGAGGGGGAAATAGACTGAATAGGTGACACTGAGTAATTAGAAGGTGGTTATAGAGTAAAATGTGAAATTAAAATGCACCATCAACATCTAAAGTGTAAATACTGCAGGAGAAATACTGGTTTGCTTTAAATGAGGCAGGTAAGTTCCTGTTGCACCAGGGGAATTCCGTGAAGTCGGTGAGGGTAGGAAGAGAAAGAAGGCAGGATTTGCATCCCTTCTTTTATTCCTGAGCAAGATTTAGTGATTAGCATGGCCTGCCCCGGTCAGGTAACACCTTCTGAGCACCTCCTGGTTTACACCTCGGTGGAACCCACGCGGTTGTTGCCACTAGATGGCAGAGGGAGTGTAAAAACAGCGCTTCCTGCCCCTGGCGAGCCGCGTTTTCGTTGTAAGTACCTGAACTGTCGATATTCTTATCTCTGCAGCTGTATCAGCAAGGTGTACATGGAATCTGGTATCAGTGTAGTAAAACAGGGCTCGATACCTGCTGGCTTGGAGCTGGAGGGAGAGGGAACACAGAGTACCAACACAAGGCTGTGGCTGCAGCTTTTAGGGGTGAACTCTTCCAGAGACTTCTGGGTTTAACCCATCTGGAAACGAGGGAATTAGAAGCTCCAGCTCTCCAAGGGAGGAGTTGTAACTGTTTTGGTTTGTTATTTATACAGCAATTCCCTCTAAGAGTAGAAATGTGACACGTTAAGTGGGGCTCTCAATATTAATTTCTGCATTACTGCTGATCTACCTTTCATGTTCCATATACTTTAATTATATTTCTTCATGATGGTAAAACTTATTCTTTTATTGACTCAGAGTTGCAAAACAAATCCTCCCCTGCTTTAATGCCTGGATTTGCTGGCAATAGAGAATAGACCCAGTAAGTGCTTTCAAATTGCTTTTAATTAATTGCTCATTTCAGAGCTGTATGTACAGGGAGGTTGTTGGGAATGCAATTACACGCAGGGAGAACAATGCCCTTGGGCCCACCCATGCGGTGCTGAGCCCTGCTGGGACTTGCAGCATTGTCTGTGCCGCTGAGGGCACGTGGAGGAATGGATGGCATGTGGGCACCTGCTCGGGCTCCTTCAGCTGTCACACAGGTGCACCTGGATTAAACCCTCTGCGTTATCCTTCTGCTGCATGAGGCCCTTCCCAAGCCCTGGCAGCGGTTGTGCAATGGCTGCAGCGCATGAATGGCTCTGATGTTTGCCTCCCCCGGCCTGCTTAGCTGTTTTTGCAGTGTTGAAAGCTGTCATTTGTCTGGATCCTTCCGAGCACCTCTCACCAGCTGCGTTCTGGTGCCAGGAGAGATCCTGGGGTTAGCTGAGCAAAAAGGAGTTGGAAGCAGTTTGCTAAAAGTGGAATTGACAGTTGAAAGCAGCCTCGGTGTGGGAGGGGTGTTGATGCCTCAGGATCATTTCAGTTCACGTCTGATTGGGATTTTTTTGGTCACCAATCCTCAGTGCAAGAGGGACAGGTCGAGCACGTCAGTTTGAACACGGATTTTTTTATTGCTGTTCTGTGATTCGAGAGCTTTCTGTATGTTACAAAGGGCCTGAACATTTTTAGTTGTAGCCAGCACTGGATGTAAAATCTGACATGGCTTTTTGGGAAACCATTCTCCCGCTGCACTTGGCACTGAGCTAAGGGCTGGCACAGAGCACATCTCCAACGCAGGAACAGGGAATCAGGCCGCTCTTCCAAGAATCCTTCCCATTCTGACACTTTCAAAACAAGTCTGCTGGCTTGTTTTCCTGAAACCCATTAAAAGGTTTTTCACAATTCTTTAAAAACAACCCTTAAAAATAGCAATCGTGATGTGGTTCTGTAGGAAATAAAACGATTATGATTAATGACTCTAAATACTGGTTTTAGCAGCGCATGGCTTTTTCCCTCGGTCCTGAGATGTTTGCTGTTGGTGGTAGATTAAAATATGAACAGCATGAATCACCTCATTACCAGCAGAGGATGGCTGAGGGTGACTCGTGAGGAATTTTTGGTGTTTGAACATCTCGGAAGGATCTTTGCTGCCGACAATGAATGAATGAGGCGGCACTGCCGGAGGGCTCCGGAGCAGGGGACAGTAGGTGGAGTGCTGGGTTGGGATCACGGGCTGGGGCCATCCCCACCCAAAGCTCTGCCTCGTGCTTTGGTTTCACTTCAGCTCCGAACAAACGGATCGTCAGAGACGTGGCCAAAAAAAAAAGAGCTTAAAACGAGTGGTTGTGAGGGCACAGCAACATCCCCTCTCCCCGGGGAGGTGAAATCCCTGAAGGGATGAATGGCAGCGAATTCCTGGCCGGTCAAAGGCTCCGGGCTTGCTCTGGCTCTTTGCATTGTTTGTGTTTTTGTTGCTTCACTGGGGGTTCTGTTTGCTGCCGCTGCAGCCGAGGGGGCAGCTGCTGGGGGGCTTGGGGCTGGTGGCCGGGCCCGGGGCGAGCACAAACAGGAAACGGGAGCCACAATGGCAGCGCCTGTGCCGAGGTCACTCGGCAGCCCGGATATCTCGGCGCTGGAATCCCTGCGTTTGGCAGGAATTCTTACAGGGCTGCTCGGCAGCGGGGTGGAAGAGGGCACGGCAAAAATAGAGAGCAGAAAGGTGCCTTTGAAGAGAGGAGTGAGTCAGAAAGGCAGCGCTGCCCTCAGAGAGCCCGGCTGCGTTTGTCTGGCTTTGAGCATCTCGCTGCCATCCTGAATTGGTTCCCCTCACCCGGGGGAGGGAAAACACGTGGAGGGTGCAGAAGGCAGAAATTAATTCTAAAATAAGTCCAAACGGAGCCGGTTTGTGTGAGGGTCGTTTGTGACTCTTTCTCTGTCATCTGTTTCTTTCCTGTCTTTTAAACAACTTCCTCCAGCTGTCCTAAGCTTTCTGCAGTGAACTGAAATATCATGAGATACTTGGATCAACATAAAACTTTTTAAAAAATCACTTTTGCAATTATCTCACCAGAAACTCCTGCTTACACCTCACCTGTGCTGTGTCCTGCTTGAAACTGTGCTACTGATATTAATATTAATATTAACATTAACATTCTGGCCTCCCCAACCAGCCGTAGTTTGCGGCTGAAACGAGTCCTGTGTTGGCCCTACCCAAACTGGTTTGGGTTAGAATTTGAAGCTTTAAAAGCCAGACACTTGTGCAATAATGAGTCCATTATCCTGGGAGAAAAGATGTTGGTGGTGTAAATAATTTTTAGGAAAACAAACCCACACAAATAAACGGTTTCCTGTCAGGACTACTGAAAACTTTTTATAAGTCAAACCTGATTCCTTTTAGTTCTCTTGTTCCAGGAGCTGAGCTTGTAAGAGGACCCATGACAAAAATTACTTAAGTCCTTCTTGAAAGAGAAGCTCACAGAACAGGACTTTCTCCACTTTTATGAAGTAGACAGAATAATTTAGAAACCCACACAACTTATTCTCTTTTTTTTTCTCCGTTTACTTCCTC
This sequence comes from Pomatostomus ruficeps, assembly GCA_013400735.1. Lineage (NCBI taxonomy): Eukaryota > Metazoa > Chordata > Aves > Passeriformes > Timaliidae > Pomatostomus > Pomatostomus ruficeps. The sequence continues at coordinate 22,754 of VYZT01050119.1, read as the reverse complement.
GTGACTAACACAGGAGTATTTTCACAGTGATTATCAGCTTCAGGAGAGGTTTTGCTCTTTCCACGCAGATCATTCAAAACTATTGTGAGTAACCCAGAAAATGAGGGTTCTGTGTGTAAAGGAAAAAGTGAGAAACAAAGGCTGAGCTGCCTCAGCCAGGTGGGAGGGTGCAGCAGTGCTCCCCTTCATGGCGCTGAATTCTTTTTGTGAAGTGAGGTGTTCATTGCCAGCCCTCGCTGTTCTCCAGTTCACATGTCAGCTCACAAACCTAAAACAAAGGGAGTAAAAAAGGGTTCTGTCTAATACCTGTGCTCAGATTACTGCTATTGAAGTGCTCAGGTGGCTGGAAGGAAAATACGAGGTGGTGCAGAAGGCAGAAATTAATTCTAAAATAAGTCCAAACGGAGCCTGTTTGTGTGAGGGTCATTTGTGACTTTGTCATTTGTTTCTTTCCTGTCTTTAAACAACTTCCTCCAGCCGTCCTGAGCTTTCTACAACGAACTGAAATATCCTGAAATATTTGGATCAATGTGAAACTTTTTAAAAAATCACTTTTGCAATTATCTCACCAGAAACTCCTGCTTGCAGCTCACCTGGGCTGTGTTCTGCTTGAAACTGTGGTATTGATATTAATAATTCAGTGTCTGCTGAATTAACTGGACTGTGAAATCTGGGTGTTTCTTAAATCTTCTGCTGGCTCGCTTGCATTTTAAAAATTTTAGATGAAAAGTGGTGTTTTCAAGGAGAAAAATGTTAATTTGAAGGCTTGGTCCCTCTGAGTGCTCCCGTTGTGATGCCTGTGGACACCTGCAGAGAGGAAACCCAGCTCTGCTGGCTTAGGGACCGTGCAGGAACCGTCCTGTGGGGTGATGAGGAGTTCATGGGACGATGGAGGAGTTAATGGGATGATGAAGGAGTTAATAGGATGATGGCTGCACCCTTTTCTTCCTCCTGAAGGTTGATGGACTTTACCTTTTGTGGAAGCTGACGCCCTGTTTTCATTATCTGCTCTCCGCTTCCTCAACGTTTGTTCTGTCAGATCTCTGCCGGGAGGGCACATTGTGCTTTCTCCTCATTTGCTCCCTTGGAGTTTCTACTTCTTTTTTTTTCTTTCTTTCTTTCTTTTTTTTTTTTTTTTTTTATGCTCAGCCTGAACTTTATACCTTTCACGTCCTGCTTCCTGGAGCGGGTTGGAAATGATGATAATGGTGCGAAACGATCTCTAATTGGAGATTCTAAAGCCAATCGCAGCTGCTGGTGGCAGTTTGAATAGGTGCTGAGGCTTTTTCTTCAGAAATGAGTGGATGGCTAGAGAAGGGCAAGGAGACAACACTGACAGATTATTTTTTTATTTTATTACTGATTTTCTGTCAGCGGCAGCAGATAAACTTGGATTCTTGCAATGGTGCCTCCCTCTGACATGAGTCTGTCTGCTCCTGTAGAAAGCAGTGTGGGCACAGCATTAAAAAAATAATTTATTTTCATGTTCCTCCTCCGAGCAGCACCGTGGCCCTTTACACAGGCAGTGGTGCCACGTGCTGCTCCCTCAGTGGTTCTTTTTCGGTCAAATTGAGAGTTTGTGGCCGCTCATTTGGAATTTCCATCAGCTCTGCGCTGAGGTGGGAATAGAAACTGAACCCCCAGCCACGTGAGTGTGACATTAATGCACGGCTCGAGATGCTGTGAAGGTCTTGTGAAGCCAGCCCTGAGCACTTGGTGGATGTTTGTGTCACTCGAGGATGCTGCAGGTACAGGATCCTCCATCCCCAGCCCCGATTTCCAGCCAGCCCCGCATACCAGACGTTAGAAAATCATGAGGCATTTTTAATCTCCTAACACAGACAGACAGACAAACTGGACTTATTTACCAGCCACCTCCAGACCGAAGCTTCTCCCTCTTAATCACAGAGCCGTTCTCTCTGTGGGCAGTCCTCCAGTGGTGTCAGAGATAAAAAAGATGCTGTGACTTTCTGGAGAGGTGTAGTGACTTGGTGGATAAGAATGGGATGAGTCGTGGCCCGGGGCACCGTTTGCAGGATGTTTCCCGTGAGAAGCAAGCTTTTGTTTTTCCAATTTATCTCCATCAAATACAGCATGACACGTTCCCCCCCCTGTGCAATTGAACCCAGGATGAAAATCAGCGTATCCACGGAGGAGAACAGATTTTTAGTGCATTAAGTTCAGCGAGGAGTTCAGGGCGATGTTTTTCTTGCTGGCAGACGTATCACTTTCCTTTGAGAAATGCTTCTAAATTAAAGCCGGTCTAAAATTATATCTTCCCCCAAAATAAAAGGTTAAAATTAGATGTGGTTGTTCTTGTATCACTGGAGCAGCCTGGCTGTTCTGTGAAGGGGCATGTGAGGAACCAACACTTGATACAGCATTTATTTGGAGCTTTAATTGACTTCCCAGTCCAGGTGCTCGGAATGATTGATAATGTGAAAATGTGATTCATTTTTAATTGGATATTCAGTCACTTTTCCTTATGGTAAAGACTTTCTGCTGTAAGAATTATACAGATCAGCATGTTTTTAAGGATTTGAACCCGTGATTTTTTTTACATGTGGCTGCTGTCTCTTTCTGCTTCCACAGCTGAATTTCCAAACATAATTTATAGATAAAAAGATTTTTACTTTCTAGAAATTTCATAACACATCATTTTAAGTGACTTATTTCTGAGAATTAGCTGTGCCACTGCAACTTGGGTGCCTTCAATCACTGGAATAAAACCCCTTTGAAGGCCTGGGAGTTCAAGAGTTCGACGTTACCTTCTCTGAGACACCGGGGTGGTGCAGACAGGGATTTCCAAACTCCCCTCAACTGCTGCTGCTAAAAAAATAGATTCATATTGAGTTCATCTCGATGAGCAAACCTTGTCTTGTTTGATTTGCAAATTGCACAGATATTTCTAACACATCGCATTCCGGCCTGACCACAGGCTCCTCTTGGTCACCAGCAGTGGCGAGCAAATGTTTCTGCCCCGAGTCAGCAGAACGTTTCTCCATTTCTTCTCTGCTGTCCTTTCTTAGTCTTTCCTGCAGCTTAAAAGGAAAAAAAAATCATTGGAAGAGGGTGAGGGAAAGACAGTTGGTGTTCAGGATCTTACATGCCTTGAGTTTCAGTGATATTTCCTGGTTTGGTGAGGAGCTCATCTTCCAGATCACTGGGATTTGGGGTTGGGTGTGATGGGGTTTGAGGCAGTTTTGCTCTTTTCAAAGGTAGAGCTTCAGTCCCAGTCTGAGGGGGGAGGAACTGAGAGGACTTCCCTGAGTGTTGAAACAAACTGAGCTATTGCAGGGAGGCAAAACACTCAGTGCTTTGAGCAAAAAAACTCAGTGTTCCAAGCAAAAAACTCAGTGTTCCGAGCAAAAAACTCAGTGTTTCTTGCAGCCCCACAAGGAGGAGGAGGAGAGGAGAGGGTGGAGGAGGTGTAATTTGTGCAGAGGATTAAAAAACTGGATGAGAATGAATCCTCCTGGGTATATGGAGGGGGTTTTCCAAAGGTGGCACTGGTTTGAAGCTGGTTCCCTGCTCCACTCAGAGTTAAACCATCCCTAAATATAAATGAACCCCTCCTCGCAGCCCTGCTGAGCCAGGCATTGTTTGGAGGTGCTTGGTAACCAGGGCCTGGGGAAGCTCCCGGTGCTCAGAGCTGGCCTGCAGCTGTTGGGGGGTTGCTCCCAGCCTGCCAGGCCCAGGACAGTGTCCCTGTGACCCCCCTGGACACCGGACATGGGAGGAGGCCGCGGGATCGCTCTGCTTCCCTCCGGCTCCATCCCACACCTCATCGCCCCAAACCACCCGAGCGTGCTTCATTCCTCATTCCTCATTCCTGTTCGAGTGTGGCTTCTGTGGGTTCCACCACTCCGATTTTTTCCATTATAGGATTGTTTACATTGCCCTGGGAGAGTTCTGTTCCCTTGGCGTGGGCTTCAGGTGGCCCTGCGCAGCTGTTTGGTGAAATGCCTTTTTTTTTTTTTCTTTCTTTTTTCCATTGGCTGCTCCCTGTGAAATTTTTCCTTTTGCAGACATTTCTTGAGACTTGGGAGGGCTCTCAACAGGAGGGGTTTGAGATGCCTTTTCCACTTCCAGGGTGGAGAAGCTCCTGCAGCATCTCCACTCGGGCATTTTCTCCTGGGATTTTAGGATCTGCTTTATCCACTCTGGGTGCACTTTGGGAAGAAATTTGGGTGATGCTGAAACTTTCAGGGGCTGGGGGGCTTTTATCACTGCTGACAGTGGTGATTAAATTTGTCTCTTGCTGTTCTCACCGTGCTAGGGTGGGTATTCCAGATTTTGTGGAAGCAAAATTCCACAATTTGGATTCCCACACGCATCTCACGGCCTTGGCCAGGCCTCGAGGAGGCCGAGGGAATGGTCATTTACAACTCAGACACGGGGGGATTTCCTCCATGCAAATCTGCCTTTCAGGAGGGTTTCATTGCAGATTTCTGCAGGTGAACATCATTAATTTTAGGATGATGGCTGGAGACCTTTTTTTTGGCCCAAGGTGGCTGTCAGAGCTAGGGAGGGGCGAGCAGGGGATGGGATTAAATTCCCCAAGTTTCAGAGTGGAAAGAGGTTCCCAGATTTGCCATAAATGTTCTTTACAGTTTTAGGGAAGTTTAAACCCTCTCTTTGCATCTGCCCTCGATGAGTAAAACAGAGAAATGTTATTTATTTAGCTGTGAAGTTCCTGGGGACAGGCATGATCTTGCCACAAATACCAAGAAGTTTATCGCTATCAGGGCCTATAGAAATATTGATAACATAAATTATTACTCATAGCTTCATCCACCCAGCCTTTGTTCACCCTTCCCTATCAAAATCACTCTTGTGAATCAATTTCTGGATCCCCTTTTTCACTTTTATTTCAATGAATTTTATTTTTTCTCCCCAAGAGAGCCTGTGCCTCACAGACCTTGCATTTCTGCAATCCAAAACACACCCAAGCACTCGGAATTAGCCTCCTGTAAAGCAACAAGGAATAAATAAAACAATTTCCTTGCTTGTCCTTCACCAGTTGCATGCCAGAAGAATGGGTTTATTTTGAATTGTTTGCATGTGACAACAGGAGCTGCAGCTGCCATACAGAAAACAGAACTGGTATTTTATTTCAACATCCTTTAATTCACTGCCACTGGAAAAATCACTGGAGGGATTCACTGCCTCAGTCCAGTGCTCTGGGACCTGAAATGTTGGGGAGTGAACCTCATCTTCCCAGCAAATCCAGGAATGATGGAATTTCGTCCTTTAATGTGCAAATGGAGATTTTTTGGGGGCTGGATGTGTCCTGGCATTTCAGAGGCAGCTCAGTGCTCAGCCCTGGCACATTTTCCCTCTGCTCTGTAATAAATTTAGCTCTGCTTTGGGGAGGGGGGTATCGAGCTCCCTTATTGCTGGGATAAAATGAAAATAAATTCAGATTGCAGATAAAAACACAGAAGAAAAATTGCTGGCAGTGTTTCCCAACACGATGTCAAAACCCATCCGATAACGAATAGCAGAAGTGAAGGTTTGTGTAATTTGTTCTGCGCATAATGAAACTTTTAGATTTACTGAAATCTGTGGTTTTTACATAAAGACTTCAGTTTAATGCAGTAATTTTATTTTTTTCCCCCTCCCTCTTCCCCGGACAGTGTTTCCATGACCTTTGCTAAGGGATTGTTTTTTAGCTACAATGTCTGGTGTTCAGGCCTTAGATTGTTTGAATTGCTTCTCAATTCTTTTGTATTAAAAATAATGGCAATTCTTCCAGGTTTGGAAACTATGTAGCAGCTCATTTCTTGAATAGATCTTTATGCTCCTTTTATTTGGAGGTCTGTCCAAAAAAAAAAAAAAAAACTTTCAGTGTAAGATGGAGACTAAAATTAATTCAGTTAAATGGTATTTAAATAATGTTTAAGTTTTGAATTACATTTCCAACCATTTGTAGCAAACAGCAGCGAGGTCCCTTTCTTGTTTACTCAGAAAAAAAACCCAGACACAAATTAAACAAGTGGCTGTTGGAGAAAAATACAGAAGTTAAGAAAGCCTGCTGCAAGATGTCATTAAACCCAGTCATTAAAAACAATCAATATGTAATTTAAATGCCTAATCCTCGAAAAGCAGCAGCAGGGAAAACACCTCCTCTAATAAAGCTGCAGGTCATAAATACCTAAAGGAGAACATTGTAAAATATTTGAAAATTCCTGGTTTGTTTTTTTTTTGGTTTTTTTTTTAAGAAGGATTCTAATTTCTCCTTGGCAGCCTCAAAGCTGAAAGGCTCCCTAACATTTTAGTGATTGAAACAAAATTTATTTTCTTTTTTAAAGTACATTAGTGGTTCAACATTGCAGTTCAGATGGTCTAAAAATAAACAAAAACCAACAAGAATTTTACATAAATAATATTATCAATGGCCAAAGTGGCTCAACATTGCAATTCATATGGTCTAAAAATAAACAAAAACCAACAAGAATTTTACATAAATAATATTATCAATGGCCAAAGTGAGAAGCACCAAGGGACAAATAAGGGGGGCTAATTAAAACTTTTATTCTGACATAAAATGCAATTGAAATTTCATTTTTTTTCTTTTTCCCAGGGTCCACACATAGCATCGGTCACCCTTGCTGCCTATGAATGTAACTCTGTGAACTTCCCTGAGCCTCCCTACCCAGATCAGATCATCTGCCCTGACCAGGAGGCAGCTGAGGGCTCCATCTCCTTGTGGGCAATCATCTCAAAAGTCAGGCTGGAGGCCTGCATGTGGGTAAGGCTTCTGCAGAAAATTCCTGCGTTCTCCATTCATTCTTTTCATTTCTGCGCCCAGCAACAGGCAAAAAATTCCAGAATTGGCAAATTAACGGTGCTTTACCCTGCCCAAGGTAATGTGAAAAGTTTCCTTTCTGGGGGAGCTTTCAGCCCTGATAATTTTAATGCTTTTTAAAGAGTGGGATATTCCTGTTTGCTAAAAACCAGCAGAAAAAGATGGGAAAGGCAAATTTTAGCGAGGGTGTCTGCACCCCAGATGATCTGGCAGCTCTCAGGTCTAAGCAAGAAATAATTCCAAAAATCCTGGGCCTGTGGCACGAGCGGAGCTGCAGGACTCAGGCCCTCGCCTCACAGCTGCTTCTGGGCTGCACCAGCGAGCTGGATTGAATAAAAAAGTGTCATTTTGCACATTTTTACATCTTTTATTCCTGTTTCTCTGCCTGTTTCCACTTCTCACTTAAAAGCTGACCTGCTTTTCCTGTTTAAGTGAATCAGGGTCTTAGGAAACGCTGTCACTGGAACTTCCTTTCTGTTTTCCTCTTTTTTTTTTTGCTCTGCAGCTTCTGGTGGAAGTTTAATTTTTGGAGGATTTTGCTCGGCCAAGCTGGTTTTTTCATTCCATGTAGCTCATTTTGAATTGCAGTTTACACAGATGCATCTGCTGTGAACTACATGCCAAATTAACTTTATTTTGCCGCTGACTTCCTGTCCTCGCTGATGATTTAATTGCTGAATTCTTGGTTGTCCAGCTGAAATGCAGAGAAAGGAAATTCTAAAAACAGTATCTGATGCCTGCCCTGGTGTACTTTAATATATTAAATAACTGGTCACTGCAAATTTTTAAATATCAGCAGTTGTGTTAGTTACAAAAATTAAATCCAGTTACAAAAAAAAAAAATCCAGTCAGGTTGTGTGAATTTACAGACTAAAGTCAAAATAGTAACAGGGAAAGTGGACTCAGAAAAGCAAAGTACAGCTTAAATTTCACTCCTAATGAGAGGCCAGAATTGCCTGAATGCTCAGTAAGTAGCTAAACATAAAAAGAATTACAAGACTATAAATAAATATAATATTTCTCTTTATTTGCTTCCTCGTCCCCCTCTGCTGAGCTCTGTTTAGCGGAGACGAGCAGTAAAAATGGCATTTACAGTTACGTTTCTAGGGCTGCAAAACACAACTGCAGCTGAGGGTGAACATCTCTCGCTTCGTCTGCAGCACGAAAAGACGGAGCTGTGGTGAGAGTGGAGTTCAGAAATGAGTTTAGAGGGTTTGGAGTTCAGAAATGAGGTACCAGAGGCTGGAATCTCGTGTCCTCCGGAGCAGCCATGAGGGAGGACAGGCAGTGCCTCCATGGCTCACGTTCCTCGGATTAGATTAGGAGAGGACAAGGGCACAGGAACGTTTGTATCCCATTTTTTCACCCTTTCCCCTCCCGTTTTTAAATTCCCACTCAGCTACCTTTGCTCTGAACCCTGTCCCCCCCCGGGTTTTCCCTTGGGAGCAGCCTCTGTCCCCCGGTGGTGTCTGGAGTGATGTTATGCTTTCTTGGAATGTTGCGTGAGTACATAAACACCGCTCGCTGATTTCCTGTCAGCCCCATCACGCTGGACGCTGCTTTTGTCCCCGTTCCAGCTCGCTCCTTGTGGAAGCTGCTGGAGAGACTCATTTTTGCTTCTGTCACTCTGAAACTCAGCGTCCTCTCAGCAGAGGTAACGGTCACTTCCAGAATGTGGAAAAGCTGATTTTTGCAAACCACCCCAGGGTGACTTTGAAGAGGTGAAGTTCCCCAGGCTGAGCGTCCTGAGGGGTGAAATGTGAGGATTTATCTGCACAAAACCATCAGCATCCAACTTGAGCCAGAGATGAAAATCATTCCAGCAGGCCCCTGATGGCCATTGCTGCTGATAATGGGTGTTACAGGGATTAAATACCCCCGTGCCCGAGGAATTATTAGGTGGAATGAAAATGATGCTTTTTTCAGGCCCTGTAAAAGTTGGCTCCGGCAGCCCTGGCCTGCAGAAGGGCTCAGAAACAATCTTAGGTCAATGCCAGTTTTCACAGCCTCCCATCCCACAGGGACAAGGAATTCAATAGTGCCCTATATTTTTAATGCTTTGCAGCCTTTTTGGTTTTTTACAAGAAATAAGGGGAAAGAATAAAAATGTTTAATTGCTGGGGATTAGCAGAACAGGCGGCCTGTGTCCCGAGCAGGATCAAATCTGTTTAAAAGACTCTTTCTAGTGGAGTAATTTCCCAGTTTCCTTCTCTGAATGTAGTTGTGTGAAAGAATTTTGATTAGCATTTGCCTTCCCAGTTTGTTGTTAGTCCAAGGAATCTCCGTGTAAAACTGGCATTCAGAGTTAAATGGTGAAAATAGCTAATGTTACAGAAAAACAGTTAAATAGTTACTGGTTTGGAGCCCTTAATTGCTTTTTTGGGGGGTTTTTTTGGTTTTTTTTTGCTTTTATGCACTTAAGGAACCTATCTCCAGCAGACATGAAATCATATGATTTTTTGCTGCACTTCTGAAATGTTTTGTAATAATGAGCATGTGACTTATCCAATTTAAAGAAAGTTCATGTCCAGTACACACATGCAAACCTCTTCCTCAGCTCGCAGAACGAAGCCAAAGCAAATTGGCAGAGCCCGGAGGAGCAATGTGACTTTTTCTTCTTGCATCACCCTGAGAACATAACCTCAAGTTAATTTTTCTGAAGTGTTGTTGCTACTGTGTTCAGGCTTATCTTCCCCTTGTGCCAGAAATATGCAGATTAATGAAGTTCAGCTTGTTGCAGTCGTTTGAATTTTTTTTTTTTCTTCTGTGGAAAACAAGGGCATAAACATTCGAGGCCGTGCACTTCGGGTGCTTAAACTGAGAATTTAACAGCTCGGGTAACTGCGGTGGTATTGCAAACCACAACCTGTTGATTTGGAATATCCACGGCAGCTGGAATTCTCGCTCGCAGCTGTGCACAGAGCAGGAACAAAGGAAATTGAAAAGCTTTCACGTCGCTTCAAAGGAGGAGAAAAGCATTTGTTACTCACTGCTGACCCTGGGAGAGAAAAGCCATCTGCAGGGAGCACATTCCCGTGCAGTGCCCAGCTATTGTCTCTTACCTGCCCTAAATTTAAACCATCCTGAGTTAATTCCGAGTTCCTGTCCCATCAGCCTCTGTTTATCCATATGTTCAATCTTAGCTGTCTCTCCTTTTTCCCCTCGGTTAAGCTAAAGCTGCCTTTGCCCACAAGACTGAAATGACTCATTTGATGTCCTGAGAAAACAAATACAATTTTCCTGCGGTGAGAAAGCAGCCGTCCTTTCATCTGGGGCTGGCTGCAGCTATCCCAGCTGAAGGAGAGGGGGAAAAACTCGAGCTCAGGCTTTGCTTCACCTTTTTTTTTCCTCGCTGTAGTAAAACCCAGAGCCTGGTTCCTGACAAACACTCGCCTGGAGTCTCATGACTGCAGGAGCAAACTGCGGGACAGCACCGGGGAGGAGTGCTGGGATTATTCCCAAGGCCCCTGGGGATCGAGGGCTGTCACATGCCGGGGAGTGTGTCTGGCACCGTGGGGTGGCCTGAGACACAGCCGTGCTGACTCAGGGCGTGTGGGCCAGCAGGGACCGTGTGTGGGCCAGCAGGGCCACCAGCTCCAGCCTCCCACGGCTCCGGCCACGCGCCGCTCCACGGGGCCCCAGGGATGCACAGATCCTCTCTGCCTGACCCTGCAACCTCCTGAGAGGAGCTGCACAGGGCAAAAAAAAAAGAAAAAAGAAAAAAGAAAATCAGGATTCCAAATGAACAGCATGCTGTTGGAAAAGATGGGAATTCCGACCTGGTGCATGAAACAGCTCCAAACAGCTGGTCTCATCAGCTCGGAGAATGGCCACGGGATTTGTGCGTGTGTCACATGCTTTGTGGTGGGGAATAAACAGGAAAATAAATCAGGATTGTTCTTTTCCCAGGGTGCTGGTACGGCCATTGGAGAGCTGCCCCCGTATTTCATGGCGAGGGCAGCCCGGCTCTCCGGTGCTGAACCTGATGATGAGGAGTACCAGGAATTCGAGGAGATGCTGGAACACGCAGAGACTGCACAAGTAAGGACGGTGTGCACAACAACAGAATTAACAAAACACAGAGCAACCAAAATGGAGTAAATAACCATTGCAATTAAACCAGAAGGGGCCAAAAAAATCGGTTGGTGTGAGTTCACAAGGGGCTTCCCAGGGGTGGAAAAAGATCCTGCACTGGAGGGGAGAGATCTGTGGTGATGGGAGGACAAGAATGCAGCTTGTTGAAGCAGATAAAGCAGTGCAGCCAAGTATTTGCTACAAGCACTGCAATTATTTAGATTTCCAGGAACTGCACAATGAAGGTAGGGAAACAGTGGGCTGGGAAAACAGGGGTAGAGAAGCTGCTGTTCCATAACCCTGGTGGTTCTGCTGCATTTCAGGCCTCCCTGGGCCAGCAGATGATTTTCAGCCTCAGCTCATCCCTTTCAGATGACATGTGCCTGCCTTGCCACTGACACCCTCAGGGGCCAGTGTGTGATCCATTCATCAGCCTGAGGAAAGATTTTTTGTGATGTGGAAATGCAGCAAAACCGCTCCAAAGTCCCTTTTTGTGGCTCTTGTCATTTCTTTTCCCGAGGGGTTAAGCAGTGCCCAGTTTGCAGTTGATGCTGCACATCACTCAGGTGCTGCTGTGGATCATTCTCCCTTCAGGTCAGGAGTCTGCATCCTGGTCACAAGTTACTGATGGGAGTGTTTTAGAAGAAATTAAACATTTTTTCCTCGTGCTGTTTGCCACCGAATTTTTCCCTCTGTGTTTTTCCTTCTTATCCTGTTTTGTCTGCCACTGAGTTGAAACGGGTCATGAGACTGCTGTGAAAAACCAGCAGATGCTATTTACCATGCACTGATGTCTTTAAACTCTCCTGCCAGGGTATTTGCTGGAGATAAATATATACTATTTTTTTTTTTTCTCCTCCTTCAAAAAAAATGGATGAAGCTTTTCCATGAAAGTGGTTTGTCTGGAAATGCTGAATGCAATCTAGTAATTCTAACAGTGAACCCTGTGTTTCCCCAGAGCCTCCCCCTACTAGAGGGTTCCAAAGGGTTTTTCTGCTATTATAAATAGTAAATTCTTCTATTTTTTTTTTTTTTAAAAGATGCAGCAGGGGGAAAAAAAGAAACTGCTTTGTTCTTTACTCCCCCATCAATCTTTGCTTTGCACAGTAATCCCTTAACTGTACAGAAATCAAGTTGTGGTAAGAAAAAACGACGACGAAACCGGTTCAATACATGACTTAACTATCTGTGTTTACTGAAACTCTCCCGGCAAATTATATGTGTGTACAGTTGTGGGAGCAGCCAGAGATCGTTTCCAGAACGCACAGGGAGATTCTTGGGAAGGAAATTTTTTGCTAGAGAGCGTTTTGTCAGGCCAGGCCAAACTATAGCTGTATTGACTGCCTGGAGTAAACAAAGGGCCCTGTGGAATTAATGAAGAAAACTGATGGGGTTATTTACCAGGACTTTTGATTTTATTTTCTTGGCACTTGAGTTTGAATTGAAGCGTGTTGTTTTGTGGATGGATGGCCAGGACAAAGGAAAAAAAAAAGGAATCTTTTCAACTCCACTTGTGGTTTGGTTTCTGTAAACTCTTTTAACATGAGGCTTTGACAATCCGATTAAATTGTATTGTGCTCGTAAAACTGACAGTTCAGTTTTTTCCATTTGCTAATGTGACTTCCTTTTTGCTTTTTGGCTTCAACCATGTTTTCTCTGGATGTCTGTGGGAGACAGGCCTGCCTTTCCTGTGACCTCTGCAAATCCCAATCTCCAGCGCAGCTTATCGCTCTTTGCCCTGTCATTTGCATTCATGAGCAGCGCGGCGATGTCTATTTTTATATTGCTCATTAACAATTGTTATTACCTCCATCAGCTTTTCTCCCACTCGGAGAGGTTGGAAGCGTCTCCCAGGGGCTGTGACAAGTGTCCTGTGCCCTGGGGATGCTGCAGATGCTGCATGGCAAGTGACAGGAGCCTTTTCCAGTGGGAAGGTCTTGTTTCATCCAGCCTTTTCCAGTGGGAAGGTCCTGTTGCATCCAGCCTTTTCCAGTGGGAAGGTCTCGTTGCATCCAGCCTTTTCCAGAAGTTTGGGAATGGCTGTTGGATTTTGGAGAGTGGCTGAGCTGCTCTTTGCCTACGAGGCAGAGCCAGCTGCTTTGACGTTCGTGCTGCGTGTGTGTGTGTTGTTCAGGGAGCTCGTTGCTGCTGCTGCTGCTTCTCAAAAACAATGGTCATTTGGAGAAACAGATGAGGATCTCCTCTGGTGAGCACAGATCGTGGCTGGAGCATCCAGCCTGAAGGATCTGTCAGGGGGAATGTGCTTTCTGGCTGGGCACTTCCAAAAAACAAAAAAACCCAGCCAAAAAAGGGACCCAGGAGGATTAAACAGTGTAAAGGTTTAATGCTCCATTCAGAGTTACACGGAGTAAAATGCCATTTACTTTAAAGAGGCTATTGATGGATTTTGTGTCCTGAATCTCAGATCTGAGTGACCTCTCTCCTTGTGCTGGGTTTGGAGAGAGCTCATTAACCTGCAGCCGATGTGTCCGTCCTGTACTTTCCATTAGCACCCTTGAGAAAAAGAAGCCCCTTATTTTAAGGGAACGCTCACTTCTCCTTCCTCTGTGCCTTTGTGTGCTCAGCAGCGAGTCCCAGTTCCGTGCAGGGAGTGTCAGAGCTGCCTCGTGGCCGTGCCCTGCACAAGGGGGTGATTATATATACTAGCTTTGTCCCCAGAGCTGTCCCCAGGGAGGATTTGTTCCTGCTCGCTGGGATTTGCTCACACTCAAGGCAGCGTTTCAAACAGCATCTCAGCTGCTGTTCGCTCCCTTCCAGCCGAATTCCAGAGGGAAGGAGGGTTTGTCAGAGCTCCCCTTTCAGCCACGGGGAGTGTTTGCAGTGCAGCCGCTCACAGCAGCCTCTCAGTTAGGGGAAGTGAGTCCACTTTGGTAATGACACAGTCACAGACTCTCGGTGCGGATTTGCGTCCCCACACACGCGAGCAGGGGCTCTCTTTTGCAGGTTTGATAGCTGCTGGTTGGTAATTTTTTTCTCGGTTCTCTGTCATGCTGAAACACTTCAGGCTGAGGAGTGAAAAAGCAGCTTTTGGTGCCAGCTTCCCTCAAGGTACTCAGTGACAGTGCGTGGGCCTCCTGTATCCTTGCTAGGAGGGGAAGGTGCTGATATCTCTGCATATCTAATCCTTAATGGCTCTGAGTGTTTGGCTTCATTAAGTGGCATTTCTTTAAGAACTAATGATTTACACACCGGGGCTTTGCTTCTGTGCAAGCCTCGCTGCAGCCAAATTTCCATGTAAAAATATTTTCTAGTTGCCTATGTTACTATCAGCCACTGCTGTTTGTTTATTCTCCACGCTGGGGAGGAGCACAGGCTGGGAGAAGGGTTAAATCCGTGGAAAAGCCGGGATGCAGCAGGACTGGTTTGGAAATGATCGAGTGCCATCTGCACACTGGCTGTCAGTTGTTGCTGGGACCTGTTTTTTGCCTCCACTGAACCTTCACTGGTTGTGGTTTGTCTGGCCATCACATGACTTCTCTGAAAATTCCCCCTCCCCTCCATTTCCAGTAAACTGTTTGAACAGGAGTGACTCAGACTGAAACCAGCTTCCCTGTAACCACAGGGCTTGTTAAAGAATTTGTCAACGTGGACTCGAGAGGCTTCGCGTTCAACGGGGCTGCAACCGCCTGGCCTTGGTCCCTGCGAGCCCCCTCCTGCTCCCCGAGGGCTGCAAGGGGTTAAACGCGGGGCTGCCGAGCTGGTGACGGTCGCACACACGCTGCTCCATCTTCCCAGCCTTTCCCAAAGCCTTGGATTGCCTCTCCGCATCTTCACGTGGGGCTGCTGTGGGCAGGAGCAGAACCGAGTCGGTGCCACGCCCGGCAGAGCCCCGCGCTGTGTTCTGACACGACACTGACTTCACTCGCGGGGAATGATTAGGCTCGGCTAATGAGTGAAATCTCGCTTAATTAGCAGCGTTAAAGATGGCCAAATTCAAACCGGATCCCTCCCGTGATTCAATGAACAGCGCCTATCTGATAAGGTGCCTGCTGGTAAAGGCTGCTGGCTTGTTTCAGCAGCAGCGTTTAAGGGTACTTGGTACGGGAAAAAAGAAGTTAAGGCAGACCACAAGCAGGTTTTTATAAAGCATTTATCATAAAAATGGAAGTGGAAGGGTCACCTACAATTACTGGGAAACCTTGACTTCTTTTTTTTTTTTTTTTCCTCTTTTTTTGCTTTCCCAGAAATTACTTGTTTCAACTGAACATCGAATTCCACTCATCCTTTCTCTTGCTCAGCCTTCCAATCACCCCCTTTGCTCATCAGCTTCCTCTCTTTAATTATTAATTGTGCTGCCGTGGGTGGTCACCGGGAGGCTGCTCCTCACGCCCTGCATTCCTCACGTTTGATGCCTGTATTTGTTAACAGCTGCAGGGGAGGTTTGTTGCCTCTTTTATCCTGGCCTGTAATTAAATAGAAATTCAGAGCTGATCAAACCTCGGAGCTTCACTTCAGAATCTCCCCGTGAGTTCTGAGGAGGTGCCACAGTGGTTGTGTTTTCACAGACAATACGATAAGCAGTGGATACTCTGAATAACAGCTCAGTTTTTAATTGTTCCTCAGAATCAGCGAGTTTAAAAGAAGTTTGGGAATGAGTCAATGACAGCTTTAAATAAGGGAACTTGATCTCGAGCACTTCCTGAGCAAAGAGGCAGCAAAGAGTTAAAGCAGGCGGAGGGTAGACAATGAGAGCTGTGAGTAAGGAATGTGCAAACCACCTCCTGGTTGGGTTTCTTGGGGCACTGGCAGCAGAACGTGCCCACATTGTTCCATTCATTTGCACACCTGCTCACAGATAAGGGAAAACCAGCGCAGAGCATTGCACTAATTACTCATGGTGATTGGAGATGGCTTTCTGAGTTCTGCTTTGAAGGGCTCTTTGTGTCCCTTCCCTAAAAAATTATTTTAATGCGTGGTGTGTAAGTGGATAAATCAGCAATCCCCCAGGCAGTGAGGAAACCTGGGTGACTTCGCAACCTTTTCCCTCAGTATTAGGCCAGGAGGATTTTCTCTGTAACAAATTTCTCACTTTGCAACAGAAATGGGCAATAATGTCACCAAGTGTGCTGGGAACGTTTACTGGAAATGTTGGAAGCTGCGTTTGCTCAGGAGCTGGGGAGAAGCAGGAGGTTGAATTCTGCCACTGGGTTTCCATGCCCTGCTCTCTCTCTGTCAGCAATTCTCAACACAAGTTTCTAGTGGGAAAATGTGCCCCTAATTTGATATTTCACTCCTCAGCATTCTGAGAAAGGCCAATAAATGAACAAAAGGTGGGTCAGAAATCTGTTTAAACTTTTTTTTTTAAGGACAACCTTCAATAACTGATAGAAATCATTATAGCATCGTAATCAAGAAAGTGGCTGCTTTTTTTTTCCCCTTGCTCCAGACGCTGTTTAAATATCTGTGTTGTACAAGAGTCTGGTATGCAGAGCACTCCTCGGAGCTGTCTGGGAACCCCTGTCCCTTGCAGGGAGAACAGGGGAGAGGTTGCACATCTGGGCTGAGAGCGAAGCCTCGTGTGTGCTGCAGCCTTTGTCAGCTGTGTCAGAAGTTCCTCACTTCCATTCTATTTTAATCCTCAACTTATGGCTAGTTCCTATGTGGAGAAACTGTATTTTTTTTTCAGTGCTGATGGCTTTGAGTCCTCAGGTTTGTCAGAGATTGAAAATGTCAATTTTCGTGACTGGTTATCAAAAATTCCTTCCTTGCGACGTCTGGATCTCAAACCACCTCAAAACAGGGCTTGATTCTTTAGAATGGATTGTAAAAAATTAACAATATTCTGGAATTGGCAGAGCTGTGGCCACAATAACTGATTGCAGTTGTAGCTTTGAGATAAATGAGCTCTTCAGTGCAGCTGCAGTGGGGTTTGGGGAGGGCTGGGATGTTCCTTCCCTCCTCTCCCTGCCTGTGGCTGTAGTATCTTGTGTGAAATCACAGAAAAATCCACCTTGAGAGGGACCTGAGGGAGTTTCTGGTCCAACTTTTTTTTTTCTTGTCCAGCTCAGGTTCCTCAGGACATTGTCTGGGCTGGTCCTGGAGCCCTCCGGGGCTGGAGGCTGCGCAACCTCCCTGGGAAATCTCCTCCAGCGCTGCTGACATCCCTCTGACAGCTCCCTTGCACGGAATGGATTGCGGGATCTGCTCTCCTGCGGGATGGGAATAGAGAGGGGTTGTTCAGCAAGGAAAGAAATCATTTTATTTCACGTTTTTGGGCTGCAGAGTGTCCGAGCGGACGCGTTGCTGCTCAGAGCTGAGGAGCAGAGGTGCAGGGGATGTGGTTACAGGGGCTGCAGCTCTGCAGGACAGATCTGATAAGGCTGAAAGGACGTGCTCCTTCCTCTTCCTCTCGGCTGTTTCCTTTAATTGTGTCTTATTCTTTACGAAATTTCTTTATTCTCGCAGCGTGTGTGAGGCCAAAGGGCTTTTTATACGGAAGCCTGAGGGTTTCAGTTCTGGCTATGGGAAAAGCTGGCGTTAAATTTGAGTTCTAGAGCTCGCTGAGCCCTGCAGTGCGCGTTCCTTTGGGCATTTCTGAGCCTGAGCGTGGTGTTGGACTGTAGCAGGCTGAAATATCGAAATTACAGCTCCTGAGATGGAGTTTGTTGGAAAGAAACGTTTGCTGGTTCTTCCCTCGAGCAGGGGGAGGGAAATAAAATGTTCCTACCATGGCACAGATGATTAATGGAATGAAGAAAATACCTGGAAGTTCCTGGTGGAACTCATGCGCTGATCCAGAGCTGGTTGAGTTCATTCCTGCTAATGGGGAGGTCTTATTTATATAAAATGGACCCATAATTTGGAAGTTTCACACTTTTACTCCAAAACAGAGTAAAATTAAATGCCCAGGGAAAGCCAAGCCTGCTGTTGGAATGGACCCTTCCCTCTGTTGTCTCTGCTCCCAGGGGACTTGCAGGGGATCCAGCTCCTCACACGGCTCTGTGGCTTCTTTTGTCTGTCCTTCCTACCATCACTTTTCAAATCTGATGGCAGGACAATGGGTTTAATTGTATTTTTATATAAAATTCAGGTTTTCTGACGCAGGAACTAATTGTAGTTACTCATCTCTGAATTTACAAAGTCCCAAAGTCGAGCATCCTCCTGATGGTCTCTGGCTCGCAGCGTCACCCCTGAACCTTAACATGCAACCAACCGCAGGAATTTGAGGACAAACAGATGTGGGAATAAATCCCTGATAATCTGTGTCCAGCATTCTCACCCCAGAACGGCCAGTAGAAGAATCCACCTGTAAATTGGATTTTTTATTGTGTGTAATATCTACTGTACGTTCATCCTTGCCTCCAAATATTCTGAATATTCTGAAGTCTTCCCGGTTTCTGTTTAATGAGGCTTTGTGGGTGCTGCTCTCTCCTTTCCACAGCTCTCTGGAGTAAGCCCGGGCTGTTTTATTGCTGTTTGGTCGCCTTCATCTCGTGCTTTTGAAAGCTGTTTTCATCTTCAACATCGACGTCTTTTCCTCTTGCAACTTTTCCATGATTACCCAATTCCTTTTCCAGAATTTAATGTCTCAGAAAACCCAGACTTCTCATGAAGTGGAACTTGTTTAGAATTCAGATTATCTGTTGTGCGATAAAAGAAAATCCCTTTCTTTCATCAGACTTAATTCTTACTTAGTTCTGCCACCATCCCTTCTCTGCTTTCAGCAATCCTCGAAAACTTTTTCCAGCTTCCTCTTTTGGGGCTCAGATTTTCCAGACAGGACCTTTCTTTCCCAGATTTTTGGGTGATGAGGAAGTTTAAATTTTACCCCTCACACCCTCTGCTCTGCAGGCATCAAGATGGAAATTTCCCTTTTTAATTTGTCCCTTTGCATTTAACAGGAAATATTTTGGAGGAAGCTGGAGCAGAGATCCACGATTTGCTATCACAATATTCCTGCTTGCAATTTATGAAATTGTATATGTACGAAATGTGTTGATTTTTATATTTTGGGGAGGGCTGAGAGGGGGTTTTTGGTCACTGAGTGATTGGCAGGGATGTGTTGTGACCTCTCTGGTTTCTCTGCCTCTGCTCCTCTGCAGTATTAATTCCAAGGAGTTAATAATTCCTCCGAAATCCTGGAATCCGCTGCCTGACCACAACTGGTCATTCTCCCATCAGTTGTGTTTGATTCCATTGTGCTGGAGCAGAAAGCCAGCAGAAGCAGAATTACTGTGCAGCTCATTTCTGACATAACTCAGATTTTTACATAAAGAGGGGCTCTGTCCTCGTGGGCAGCTCTCGAAATGTGAAGGAATCTGTATTTTGGTGAGCTTCATGTGTAGTCTTCAATCTTTGGGGGGAAAAAAAAATATTCTCCTCTTGAGATGAATATCTGGATAATTAAACTTTTTAAATATGATAATAGAAATAATGCTCAGATCTCAAAGGATTGTCCATTCCATCCCACACCAGGGACGCTTTTGGCCTGGGGGATCTGCAGGAGCTTCCCTTTCTCCTGGAGAACCACTGAGGTGCAACACATTCAGCATTCTCTTTATGTTTTGAATTTTTTTAATTTTCTCTCATGCTCCTGTGTTCTGTCAGAGTCACAAATCCTGTGTAGCTCCTTCTAGAATTTTGTTTTTTTAACTTCTTCAGGCCTCCATGTGCCAGGTCAGGACTATCCTGCAGGATCCATGCCTGTTGCAGAGTGAGGAAAAAGAATTTTCCTTACTTCAGGCTTCCCAATCAAAAAGAATTTTCCTTACTTCAGGCTTCCCAATCAAACAGAATTTTCCTTACTTCAGGTTCCCAATCAATTCATTGAAATTAATTACAGAGGGAAAAGAGGAGAAAGAGGGAAAAATTATTTTTTTATTTTCCTTGAGCTTGTTAATTAAATCTGGTGAGGTGCTTGCTCTTCCTTCACATTCAGAGGAGCTCACCAAATTTACAGGGAGAAGGAAGGGAGAGATTGAATTATAAATGGAAAAGAAATTAAACAGAGGGAGACAAGGTTGTGCTTTCCCTCTTTCAGGAAGGATTTTTCCAGGGATAAAAGATCCATATTTAAAGGAGGAGCACCGGGGCAGAACATGGAAATTCTCTTTACCACCCTTCAGGTGTGGAAACCTGGGAGGCATTTTTGCCCTGTGGAGCCACCGGGGTCGATCAGACAATGAAAAATTCCCTTTTTCCCGAGGCTGAGCAGATCCAGGAGAATCCCCCCACGCCGAGCTGCCAGCTGGGCCTGGGGAATCATCGCTGACCTTTGGGTGCCTCCCGTTCCCAGCCTGCGGTGATTAACCCAATGAAGTCACGATTAATCACTGAACCTCGCTCTGCCTGCGCCGCGGCGCTCGCAGGAAATCCATTTCCAAAGGCCCCAAAAAATAAATCATCTCTGAAAGGGACACAGTGAGCTAAAGCATCCCGAAATGTTGTAAAGAATGAATCACAATTAGCTGGGAGGCCACTCCACTCTAAACTTTAATTTGGGGGGAAAATGATTTGCCTGTAAGTAGCTGAACTTTTGTCTTTTTTCCTATATATCTATTATTTTTTTAAAGTTATAAAAGTTGTTTTCTAGTTGTTTTTCTTTTATTTCAAATGCTTTTTAAAAAAAAAATAGAGAAAAGTTTGTTCCCTGCGCAGGATTTAGAAAAAAACCCAAAAATTTCTATTGTGAAATAGGTAAAAGTTGTGAAACTGGGGATTGTATTCTCGGAGAAATGAAACTTTGAAGGCTCTTTTAATGTCGCAGATGTGGCAAAAGATTTGTCAAACTGAATTTAGGGAAGGAACCAGAGAGAAATGGTTCTGAATTTGTTTTCAGAGTGGAAATGTTGAGGCTGGAAATTCGTAGTTTTGTTGCAGCCCTGGTAGGTTTGTTACCCTGCAAATTATTCCTGGCTGTGATTAATTAAATCACAGAAAACAGGTAAAAAAAAAAAAAATCTTTAATTTGCCTTTTGGCTTCTTTAGAAAATTTGCAAAAAAAGGAAAGCAAATGACAAATTCTTGAGTGAAATTTTGAGAATTTAAAATTGTGCTTTCCATGAAGCACTTCGGGATGGAAACGCAAGAACAAAACCTGACAGAGAAACAAGCTGAGTAATAACTTTCAAAAATGAAGTTATGAGTTAATAAGGTGAGAAAAATTGCTCCGACACTGGTTTTGGTTTGGGGTTTTTTTTAAAGACAAGCTCGTTACGCTTTTTTAAAAGCTTTTTATCATTAGCTTTTTAATGTTTTATATGTTTTTAGCCAGAGGGGAAATATTAATTCCAAGGCAGCCTTGAATTCTGCAGCAGTTGGGAAACGTGGGGGTGAGGGGAGCTGGTAATTTTAAGAAATTTGGTTAAAATTGGTGCGCTGTGCTTGGCCCTGAGTTAACACAGCCAATTTATCTGTAATTATAATAATCTATTTTATTAAAGCAGCTGTGCTGCAAATACCAGTTCACAGCTCGTTTGCCAGAGAGTTTATTTCCAGTTGCAGCTCGTGCAAATAAATGCAGCAGTGCATTAGCAACCCAGTAAAAGATCATGGGGGAATAAATTAAAATCAGAATAGCAACCACTTCCATGCGAATAAATCACGGAGCCATTGGAATAATTGTCTGGGAGGGTTTTATTTTCAAGATACTTGGCCACCAAGATTTATGGAGCTGTGAGGAGAAGGAAAAAAAAAATTAAAAAATTATTTATTGGCTTATAAAAGTGAAAATATTGCTCCAACCCCGTGAGCTTTGGGGAGAAAATGGGAACTGGGAATGTCCTGGTCACAGGAGCTCTGTCCCAAAAATCCCTGAGGAAGGAATTGTTCCAGGACACCTTTCCTGAGGACAAAACTGGGGGGAAATTTGGGAATTTTAGGGGGAAATGCTGGGTGTTTCCTCCTCTCCATCCCAAATCCCGAGGGTCCCGCTGGAGCTGCCCCTGTCGGGGCTCTGGGATCCCCTTTTTGGGTTTTCCTTGGGAAGAACCACAAGGGAGTTGGGGCTGGAGCAGGAACTGCCCTGGATGTCGCAAGAGTTTTGGGCTGGGCCGTCCGTGGATTGTCTGTGTTCTGTTGTTTGTAACGATTTGTGTCAAAATTCCCTCTTTTCATGAAAAAAAAATTTTAAAAATTCCTTTCCAGAAAGGAAAAATTAATTTGCTTTTCCAGGTTGTTTCCTACCAGGATAAACTCAAGGGTTTGGTGTCAGCCTCGCTTTAATCCCTGCGTGGATCCTTCAAATTCAGTGGGAAAATACCAGGAAAATTTCCATTAAAAGAGTGAATATTTGATCTTTTCCATTTTACAGTCACAATCCCAAGGTGTAACTCCTGGTCAAAATGTGGAAATTCACCCTCTTAGGATATTCCAGAGGGTTTTTATATTCCCCTGTGATTAAAAATACCCCACTGAAAGATTTGGGAAATCTCATTTCTTTGCAATTTTTCTTTCAGTTTTAATTTGAGTTCTTTTTCCAGGCATTGAGTGCAATAAATAGAATTAGTCTGACTTCAGGAATAATTAGTTTTTGTTTTGGTTTTATTTTTAATTTTCAAATTGAGAATTTAACTCTTTGAAAGCACAGTACTGGCGAAAATTATTACTTGAAAAATTGGTGTAAAAAGAAGCAAATTGTTTTACCACAGATTTATTAATTTTTTTTTTTAATCTGCCATAGAAAATTTTGTCCATTTTACAGCTCAAAATTTAAATAATATGCAAGAAGATTGTCAAGTAATTGTAGTTTTCTTACACTGGTGTGTAGTGGTTTAGTTTCCAAAAAATTCCACAAATGTAATTTTTCTGGATGGCCCTGTAGTTCCTTTAATCAATAATTAATGATATTCTAAATTCTACAATTCAATAGTAAAGGGTGAAATTTAGAATATCAATTATTAATTAAGGT
>VYZT01050113.1:0-10348 GCA_013400735.1 Pomatostomus ruficeps | reverse complement strand
CTCCCCTCCCCTCCCTTTCTCTTGATATGATATGCTACTATTAGATAAAGATATTATAAATAAAACAATGTGAAAATAACATTTTGTAGCACTGAATTCCTCTACTCTATAATTAACTTTCCTAAGAATAAGCCTTCAGTTAGAAAGTGGCAGCAAAACAGAATATATCAAAATTGAAGAAAAAAAGTAACGAAAATATAATTTGATTAATTTAAAGGTAGACTCTATTTTTCCCCTCCATTCTTTACTAAAAGCAACCTCTTTCGTAACAGAAGCCCTTTAGAAAGGCATTCTAAGAATCTCATATGAGAATGAATTTAATGTTAAAAAATAATTAGAACAACTTAATTACCTGTAGCATATCAGCTGTCAGAACTGTTATTGGTATGCCTAACCCTTAATTAGCAATGAGTTATGAGTGATTAATGAACCCAAAGAGGTTTAAATGCAGGCTGCGTAAAGTGTATTAAAAAAAAATACAAGGCGCCTGTACTTTCACAGACTAGTTAACCTCTCAGAGATGCAGCTTTCGTTTTGATGTCTTCAGAGGTCAGAGGACATCCCAGCTGCTTTTCCAGCAGAGCTTTTTATTTAGACAACCAACAGGAAGGAAAGAGTAGGGAAAAGTTTATTGGAATCTGGTAATTAATAAACCCTGCATGTATATATTCTCATTAAATTGAAAATTAATTTATTGCCAAATCATGTTGTCATAATTAACATTGGATAACATTTTTTCAAATTCTTTTAGACTTTGGGGGGTTTTTTTGGTTTTTTTTTTCCTGTTTTCTTTTCTTTGGAGTTAAATTTCCAAGACATGCCTATGCAATAAATGCTTATTTCATAGGTTTAGAAGTGTAAATTACATGGTTCTTAATTTGAGCATTAAGCCACTGACATGAGTAAGTTGTGCTGTACAGACATTTGCCCCAGTCTGGCAGTTTTCATTCTTCAAGGCCAGAAAAGGATTCAGGAGGATAGTGTCTGAGGTGATCAGTCTGTCTCAGAAAGAAGGTGGCAGCAGCAAAAGAGGGTATAAAGTAGGCAGCAGAAATGAACAAAGGCACTAATATGGATTTGTTGGAACAGAAAATGCCTACGTTTTTCAGCAAGATACCAATGGACTCATGGAGTCAATCAGACTAAGTCTGCTAGAATCAGTTTGGGGATTTACAGATAACTTTGAACATTTTTTCACATGTAAATCCAGGACCCCATAGGTTTGGTTGTTCCAAAGAATGAATAAATAGAACAGGGATCTGATCATTACCTGTAAGTGGAAGTGATATACATACAAAGCAGAAGATATGGCAGGATACCTAGAATTTAACATAATATTTTCTAAAGTCATAGTCTTAGCTGCTGGCTGAGGATATCTTTTGTTGTTTTCATTATTGCTAACTCTTGGTGGCAACCAGATCATTAAACGAATTGTAAAATTATCATGTAAATAAAGGAAGACAAGCCCTAACATTGCACAAGTTAGCTTCCTTCAGGTAGTAAGTTTTGCAATGTCATATAGATATTGTATCATAAAACATATTGCAACTGCAGTACAAGTAGAAAATCAGACCAGTGAAAACATGACTCATTACTACGAATATTCATGATTTCATGCTTCTTCTATCTGCTTAAGAATCTTGGCAGAAAAAGTCTTTGTGGAAAGTAGTGTTAAAACAATATGAAGGAAGAGTCAAATCCATATAATTATGTATTGGTCCACTTTTATTCAGCCATTAACATTTTCACTATCACATCACTTAGGATAACAAAGCATTCATTATCTCCATATGATTTCACAATTTTTTTCTTGGTTCACTGAAACTTGGTGATTTTCACCTTTCATCAGTGACTTGAAATTGCCCCATGGTTTTGGTTACAATTGCTTGCACGGGCAGCTTCCATGGAAGTCCTAAATTTGAGGTACTGTGATTAGTATTTTTATTATTCATCTGGGAATATTTTTCAATGTCATGGTGGTGGTAAAATATTAATTTCTTGATGCCAATGTATTTTAATGCATAAATCCAAGACAAAATAGAAAATTGCGAAAGGTGTCTGAGTGTCATTCACACTGTTACCACTGAGCCCGTCCTCATTTGTATTCATGCTTTGTCAAAACTATTTTCTTGATAATTTTTTGACCCTCGATGCATAATTAATGGCAAAATATTTTATCACCATATTTCTCTGAGTTATTTTAGAGTCATTTAGGCTTTAAGACTACCATCCATTAGAACCTGAGATTGGCTATTTCCACATTTCCAAGTGACTTAGACAAATTTGCAAAACTGGTTTTGACTAATAATTTAGGAAATTTTGGCAAACACAGTTCATAAATACACAAAGTTGCTGAACTATAACTAGTCTCAGAGGAGAAATGTTGAAGTACAAGGATTTTGTTTTTACTTTACTTTGGTTGTAAAAGAAAATTCTGAAACTTTAATGAACACACCACAGCATAAAGTAAACAAAGCAAGTTTGTTTCTTTAATGAGAAAATCAGGCTGCATAAGAGGATATTACATTGATTTATAGCTGTTAAAATGCACATAGCAAACCATGGACACACATCATCAATCAATCAAATCTTAAGTTAGACAGATTCCTAAGGCCTGAAACTTTTTTTTTTAACACATTAGATAAAATCTCAAATAAAGAAATACAGCCATTGTCTTTCACCTTGCATTTGGCTACAGAGTGGTCACATTTACACAACACACTGCAAGGATGGCCACTAACTTTTTGTAGCACAAGAGAGACAAGACTTTATTTGGCTGATTTCTCACACAAAAGCTTAATAAGCTCCAGCTTCTGTCCCTCAGAACTGTCATTTATTCCTTTTTGAGCTGAAGAGTAAAAATAAGGAGGCTAAACATCAACTAAAATTAGCATTTTTGCAGGAAAGCAAAAGCTTTCATATTTGCTTTGATTTTACTGTGTTACAGGCTAAAATTGTGGACCTATGTGGAAAATAAATATGGCCAAATTCTGATCCCAGTTAATCTCATACAGTCCCATTAAACTTAATAGTTCTGTATGGGTATAAGTGATGGCAGGGTCTACATTGTAACCAGAATCCTTGTCAGAGTTCCTCAGCTGGTGGGTAGTAAAATAGGGAACATGTTGATGTTAAGTTTCCTGTGCCTGGTAAAAACTTTGTGGAATAATTCTATGGAATAACACCTGTCTGTAAAAACAAATCCTACAGACAATTTTAATATTTTAATAATATTTAATCTTTTAAATCATTTTATATTTAAACACCTTGCATGTATTCAAGCACGTCATGTCACTGTCCCCAGCCCTGCAGGTTGGAGGAGGAGTGTCCTGGGACCACTGGTGGCTCCAAATTGGTGTTCAGGCATAGTAACTATTTGTGGAGCATTTTAAAATTACATTTTCAGAAACAGTTGTTTCTCTTTGTTAGAGCAGTTTCCACTGAGAGAATTATATCTCAATAAAACACATAAAGTTATGGAGAAGTGTTTCTGAAGCCTATGGCCAGGAGAGTCAATTATTTCAGTGTGGGAGGAGACACGGATATTTATGTCACCTCCCATCACTCCCTGATCTACATGGGCAAGAGTCCACATATATGAGCCACAGCAATATCCTCTACACACCAAATCCTCTACAAGCAGAACATAAGACAAAGCAAGGCTGGCCTAAAGATGAGGCACAGATCATACTGAATTGCTGTCACAAAATATTTGTGCAGGATTGGTGTCAGGGGCTCTAGGTTGAAACTTCTTGTCATTAGCACCTGTAATTAACTTTAGCAGAGAAGATATTATGGGGTACAGTTGTACAGGCAGAAAGCTATACCTCCCCACCCTTCAGCAATTACAGTCCTGTACATCTGGGTGCAGCAGGTTTGTCTAATATTTCCTTCACACCTCTATTGGCAAAGTCTGTGCAGCTGTATCAGTTCTGGTTTCTGGCTGGTAATTCTGGGTGACATCTGATCCAGCTGGAGCCAGTCCTCCCTGTCAGCTTGAAAAATGACAAGAGAGAGTGGAGACTCCCCACTGTCATTCAATGAAGTACATGGCATCTGCTCTTGTTCATACTCCCATTTCTGTTTGGTATTTGTATACCCATAGATTTCTGCAGTGTATCAAAGTTTTGTCCTCTAGAACAATTTCTGATGCCCCATTCAGTATGTGACCTCTTAATCTAAATGGTTAGCAGACGTGGTTATGCATTTGACACACATAGTGTGGTGAGTCATCAATGCCTCCCATAGGTGCAGAGGGGTGTTGAGGTGGGTAGTGCAGTTATATTTTATCAGTTAGAGTTTAACTGACTCTTTCAGATGGGCTGAAGTTCACTACCCAATCCTCTCTCTCCATGCTGAACTAAAACAAAACTGAAAATACAGTGTCTTTTACCAAATATGAAAATACATGATGTTTGTCCTGCTCCAAAAGCCATTGATTTTCAAACTCTAGTCTCTCAGAAGGTCAGAGGGTTAAATCTCCCTGACATATTTTGAGTAGAGCAGCTGATAATTTATACCTTTGTTTACTCAGAAACTTGTATATTTTTGCATTATTTTGCTACTCTAATTATACATTTCTTCTCATATTCTGTGATTCAATTTTTATTTATTTTTACCTTTTCAAAACCAAAATATTCAAACATATTTGACATGTCAACAAGAAAAGCAGTTTCTCTCAAACTTGCTGCCATTCCAGACTTCTCTGTGGACAATTTTTCCATCTTGGTAAGCCTCTTAATTTCTCAGTTCTTTGCATGTAAATTGGGCTGGCTGCATCTTTCCTCCTTCACAACTGTATCTTGTTTATTTAAAATCTCAGGGTCAATGGGTACGTTTTATTAGGGATTTGTACAGTCTGTGGTGCAAGAGGATACAACATTGGCTATGACCTCTAGCCAGTCTTATGGTGCAGGACTAAGTAATACATAAAATTTATCCTGGTGTTATAAACTATTCTAGATTTTCATTACTGTGAAGCTCAGGAGGCCAATACAAAAACTGGAGAGTGCTGCAAAGCAATATGCCAGAGGGAAAAAAAAAAGATCTTCTGGCAAAGCTGGTACACCCTTGAGAGACGAGCCTCTGACAGTGTGAATTTTTCCATTTTGGGAGAGGAGACACATTTCAGCTGTGCTGGCATTGCTATGGTTCCAATTTGAAGCCAACAAATACTGGAATGACAGATTAAAAATATATATATATATACATATCTAGTATCTTGAACCAAATTTAAAAAGGATTAATTTTATGTTGTTAATCCCAAATCCCTTTGTATGTCTCTGTAATTATTATGGAGAGACCATCACATGGTTGAATCAGGCTGCTGGTATTGGTACTCTGTTCAGGGAGGTCCAATTGCCACATGAATGGATTTCACCCCACCTTTTTTTTTTTTTATTACATTTTTCTTTTCAGGGGGAAGGGAAACTTATGCATGTGTGTGACAAATTGCATGCTGTGCTGAACAGCAGCCACTGAGAGATTTGGTACCGCAACTGGAAAAGCAGAGAATAGAGATCTATAACACAGAGACTGAAAGGCTGTGTAATCGAAAGATGAAGAATGAAAAGGAAGGCAAATAATGCGTATTTGAACTACAGCCATAAAGCTCATCTGGAAAGAGGGGACAAGCACAAAATCAAGGGATAAGATGCGGCTGAGCCTAACGAGTTCAGGTATTATCGCTGACCACTCAGGCTGCCCGAGAGCCTGCGGGCGACGGAGTGCGCCTGGCCGGACAGACCTGCAGCTCTCTATCTATCCCTTTTGCCTAGCTGTCCGCTCCGCAGCCAATGAGGCAGAAGCGGCCGATACTAAAGAAGCGACGGCGGGAACAAAGAAGCGGGAGCCGACCCCCTCCCGTAGCAGCACTCCAAGTTTTATACTCAGGAGATGGGGCCTACGACAAAGGACCTCCTGGGGCGGTTACACTGAGTTTTAAGGGGAATGGAACGGGGAGATTACAAAGGGGAGGGTCCAGGATTCCACAAATCAAAGGATGATGAGGAGTGACAGGTATCCAATAAGTTCTGGACAGGGGAGGAACATATTTGAATTAACCAATCAACATAACTGAATGGCAGAACTTTCCAGCACTTGCTGAATATTAAAACAACCTTATGAATATTAAAATAACTATGAGGGGAAAGGGGTGGAACAGAGACTTTGACTGACACGTTAAAACGCGGGAGGATCAGGGGATTCCCCAGCCATGCTTTCTCCGTCTCCCTCAGACTCACTGTCCTGAGAGGAAAAATCTATCCAAGTTACTTCATTCATTTTCATAGAGAAGGCAGGCTGGGTCACTGCTACAAGGTATGCTTAGCTCCTGGGGATCCTGAGCACCAAAAAAGAAGCAGGAGTGATATGGAGGAAAGGATTCAGCAACTGTTTATCTCTCTTAAGTGTTGTAGGACCTGAGACGTCAATATGAAGAGAAATGTGACAGAGGCAAGGAGACCCCCGCCCCTCTACCTTCTCCCAGAAACTATGGGGTGGATCCTGCAGCTGCAGGAGCAGGAGTCAGCAGAGCAGCATGGGCTCGCTCTTTTCCAGGAAAACAAAGTGATATAAAGCAATGCAAAGTGGGTAATAAACCTGCTATTTATAGCTATTTAACAAACTGCTCCCCAAATGATATTTCTCCCGTACAGATGTAAATAGAATGCTGACTAATATTATGCTGCACTGAAGAAGGCAATGCAAACAATCCCATGCAATAGCTGACTCTAAGTTGAAACACTCTATACCATAAATTCTCTGTCCATTTTTATTGCAGTTACTGGGTGTGCTGGTGCTGACAACAACATTTTCCAGGGTTCTGTTTGTATTAAGAATCCCTCTTGGATTTCACTGAATTATGTGGCTAACACAGCTTTGAGAGCACCATAATTGAATGCTTGGAGGCACCAGTTAATTTTTTAAGTCCTTTGCAGGGATAAAATAGACCTCTAAATAATCACAGGAGTATTTTATTTTATTTTAAAAAGGCATTTTTTTCCTTCTCTGATACAATCTGCTTATATTCCTTTTTTTGGTTAAACATATAAATGACTTATCCCAGGCTGACACTCATAAAATTTCTTTAATATTCACAGTAAAATCTCTGATGGTGTATCACTTCCCTGCTCAGCAGTTCCATGGGTACCAGTGCTGAGGAAACTTTAGTTTCCATTAGTACCAGGACATGGCCCTGAAAGGCTGAATCTGAAGAGTTCTGAGCATCTGCAGCTCTTGGGGGCAGCCATGGGCTTCACAGAAGATTTTGTTGTGTTTATCTCTTTGGATTCAGGGTCTTTGCACACAGAATTCCCATTAAAGTTAGTGTGAGCTATGGACAAACTACTGTAAAATGCCGTAACTTCTTCAATATGTCTGATAAAGGTTCCAGTAGTTTGCTTCCAGCACTGCATGTAGTTAGATTAAGGCATATCTCTCATTTGGCAATGATGTCTGAAATTGTTCATGATAACCTCTGCAGGGACTTCAGACAACAGAACCACTGCAACTTACATGATTCTATTGAGCTCCCAGGGAAATTTACTGCTTCCAAACAAGTTTTGCTAAGGTATTTTGTCTGATAAAAGATGTATCTTTTACAGTACACTCCCACCGACATATGAACACCTTTGTCATTTTAAAAATGGAATATAAAACTTACTGTACATCCTGTAATCAGTGTAATTTATTTGTGTGACAAAAATCAATGCTGATTTATAGCTGTTGAGTATTTGACATTTTTCTTTTGTACAAATATTGTAGTTTCAATTAACTATAATAACCCTACCATTGCTTCTGCTCTTCCATTAACTTTGGTATCTTTCCTCTTCCTTCTCCCCTGTGGGAAGCAAACACACATATCGAGAAACAAAAATGGTAGTTTTTATATATGGGGCATAGACTTCTGTGTCACAGAGTTCTGACGCTTCCAATAGATGGTCTTCTGTAGTAGTTTTCATCCTGAATGTTCCTTTTGTAAGAACACAAACAGGAGTGGATTTGTGTGTATGTGTGTCAGAACAGCATAGAACAGTACTTACATTAAAATAAGAGAAAAAGTAAAAGAATAAAGAACATCATAGACTTATAGTAGACAACGATACTGTTATCAGTATTTCCCAAAGAGTGAGTTTCAGGTGATAAGTAAACTTTTAATAATTTTCTGGAAGTGGAACATCTGCAAATACTTCTGCATGAATACCCACCGTCTCCACCCCACACAGTATCTCTGATAATGAAACAAAAAAGAATGTTTTTTAAATGTTCTTCTCAAGCACAGACCTCGTGACTCAGTACTTCAGTGTTTTACCATCTTATGTTTGTTCAAATGTGAAGCAGATTATGGTGTTCCATGACATCTTACTGTCTTTTATAGAGAGTGAACTTGATCTGCATGTGTAATATCCTTCACATCCATGACTCTGTGAAAGAAGAAACAGGAAATTGCTAATAGAAAGTTTGAAGGACAGCGGTGCACATATAAATGAAGTTACTATTTTTACTGGACAATTAAGATGGAATAAATACATTGAATTTTTTTAATTAGGTAAAGAAATTATTATATAACAAATATTACCCTACCTTATACACAGAAATACAAGACAAATTTGCCTTAAATGCACATATTTATATATGAACTCAAAGCTAATAATACTTTAAGGTTTTTGGCAGAGTTTTTCAGGTATGGTAAAATGCATATTTCACCACAATTTCCTCTTTTTGTCATTTGACCCTAAGCTCTGTCTAGATAGTTCCAGCCTTTAGTAATGTTTACCGTGTTCAGGTTCTAGTTGATAGCTGAAGGGGTGAGCAACAGACAGTGTTCCTGCAGGCTGCTGAGTGGGTGCACAGCTGAGGACACCTTAAAAACTGGTTGTGAGGTAGTGGTAGGGAGCAACGCATCCTGAAGTGATGGCAGCTTATGTTACAAATACAGTCAGGGGGTGTCCATCAAAGGATGTGTATACTTGCAAAGGAGAGTTCAACAGTGAGTTAACAGATTTTGCTCTAATGACATTATTGTCCTTGTTTGAAAATTTTGTACTGTCACAATTTTCTCATTAAATAATTAATTTCAATGGTATTCATATAAGATTGATTTATCAGTGGTTTTGTATTGGTAAAGAATTTCCAAATGTCCAATTTTTTTGCTGAGGAAGACTTTTTGTTTTGAAAATTGATTTTCACTACTTTTGAAATAACACTGGAAGCAGTGTATTTATAATATTCAAAGTGTACCATTTAATCAGATTTATAAATTTTTATTATATTCAGGAATATATAAGATTATTAGTTCCATATAATGAAACACTTACATGTTTCTCCCTTGGTTTATGTAGAAATAAAACTGGATTATTTAAAAATCTAATTAGACCAGAAAATAGAAACAATACCAAGAGATGTGGGTAAATAATTGCAGTACACAGTAGGAATGATTTTCTTTCTATGAAGAAAATGTAGCTATAATAGTCTCAGTGGAGAAAATTAATTGTGTTTCATTTAATTGCTTTTAATATTAATAGAAAGGTCTACCTGAAAAGCTTCAAAAGCAAAAAAAAAAGAGCTGAAAGAAGATTGGGTAGAAAGAAAAGTAAATGTTTTAACAAACATAAAACTTCCCTTTTACAAGACTATTAAAAACAGCAACAATCGTATGCTTTTCGTGTTTTGTTTAAATCTCTTTTCAAGGAGCTTGAAAATCTAAAATATAGCCCTAAAAATGAAGAATATTTTCATTTGTTCAGAGACTTCATTCTGTTCAGCTTGGTTTTTTGCTGAAATTTTTTTCTTTTGTATGTATGAAAGTAGTATGAAGATGATATAAAAAACCTATCAAATATAAAGAGAAAACAGAAAAAAATGTTCTCTTAGGTATATTGAATTGTAACAAATGCTTATAAAAGATACATATCGCTACAAGAAAGAGAGCATTGTTTATTATGCCTGCCGTTTTTGCATCATCAGAGGGCCTATGCCCCTTAAATCATATTATCCGCAACATTTGCACATTGATCAGTCATGTCCAGAAAATGCTTTGGTATACAAGTTGGAAAGATAATTTTCTACTGTTTTTTATTAATACTTGCATGATAGCCTGTTACTTGTTATAATTCCATCAGAACAAATCCTTCATCTATTATTGATGCCAATACAATTTCTACCCTTTGTACATTTCTTCTTTAGAATTTGAAAGAATATGTGCCTTGCTTGCAACACCCTTAATTATTAGATAATATTAACTAGGGAGTAATAGTGCTGCCAGAATGCTGCAATAATGCTCTGGTTGAAGATACAGGAATAAGGACTGTGGCACTTGGCTTCTGACTGTAGCAACAGTCTGTGTGTT
>VYZT01050112.1:100425-113227 GCA_013400735.1 Pomatostomus ruficeps | reverse complement strand
CAGAACCCCATCCAACCTGGCCTATATGCAATTGACCTATTGCTGACACCAATTAAAAATAAGATAAATGTGTTTGTAGGCCACAATGTTCATCTTCCTAGAGTCACATTCTTGTACTACAATAATTAGAAATACTTATTTTTGAAATTTGACTTTTGATAGCACTGTGAGAAATATTAGACCGTGCTTTATAGCTACATAATTATTTTTCCAATCCCCAAGAACAAATTGTTAGTAAAGAAAGCACATTTTCTACCATTAGAGACCTACTGAACTAGAAATTATCTTCTGAAACATCATTCTAGACAGTGTTTGTTTAGTTTACATTAATTTGAGACCTGGGTTAATTAAAATTAGATTCCCTTAAAACAGGTAATTGAATTGGCATCTGAAATACTTCTCAACATTAAATCGACATTTAGGTGCAAAATCTTAATTGTACCGACCATTTCTGTGGGTCAGAGGCTCAAAGGAGGTAGCAGCTCTCTGTAGCTCCCTTTGCCTTACCTCTCTGGCCCTGTTCGGGGTGTTATCCCCAACCAGTGAGCCCTGTGCTTGTTTCCTGCTTCTTCTGAAACAAGGAAAACCTGCAGCCCAGCGCAGCCCCTTTACACAGCACTAGCTCTCCTCTTCTGACAGTTCTGTGATCTGATGTTCTTTTCCAAACAAAAGCTGCTTTGGAAAATTTCATACATGGCTAACACTGGAAGAAATTACAGTCTGTGGAAATCCGAGCATCTCAAACTGTTAAAAAAATAATTCTTAAATCTTGCATGTACAATTTCAATTGTCTTAATAATCATTCCAACTTGCATCTCATTGAGAAGCATTTTTGTGCTTCCCAATGCTGTTACTGGATCCTTTCCTCTTTTAATGAGATACACAAAAGATTACTTCACATTAGTAAACTTCCAAACAACACCTAATATATATGTGTAGGCATGTGTGTTCACCATTTGAAAATTCTTACTATTTTACATAATATTAATGCACCAGGTCTATCCTCCCTTTTTCTCTGCAGGAAGTGGAATGCCTGTTTTCATAACAAAAAGGCTTCTGAGTATTTACTGTGTTAGCCTGGCCAGGGTAGCTCATACAGACCATTGACTGTGATCCTCTGATGAACAACCTTGAGTGTGAATGTATAAAAAGGCAGATTGTGCCAAACATTTTTGCCATTTAAGTCCAACATGCAAACTCTCTCACTATCATGGGCTGAGCTGTGAGCCTCTACTTTGTCATCCTCGCAGGTGGAACACGAACAGAAATTTAACTGAGGCATACCAGGAAGGATAAGTGCTTGTGACTAACATTTGCCATCATCATATTATAAGGATCTTACATTACACTTTTTGTCTTTCTATCTCACCTTGTTGAACCGAACCAATCATTAGCACTTGGGTCCATGTTTAAGAATTTGGCAGTCCTTTTTTTCCCTATGCCGACAAAACCAGCTCTCTGCACTGTTTTACAGTAATTTAATTCAAAGTGGCATGAAGATAGACTGGGAACAGTGCAGATTCTTCCTCTGACCCTGTTGCTGAATCGTTGTGTAATGCTCCCATCAGCTGTACTGGGGGTGCTGGAAAAAACACATCAGAATGTGAAGCACATGAAGAATGTGCACTGCAGAAAAACCTGACTCCCTTTTATTGAACCATAGGGTGTTTGGAAGTGTGGGCAGTGCGGGAAGGCTGAGTCAGCAAGATCTGGATTTGCAGCGTTATTGAGGACACAGTAACTTCATTTGGAGTTGTGGGCATTTAATAACCTTGGAAATGGAACTGCAAGAGATGCTATTTAAGGTGTGAGTCATTTATGTCTGCTGAAAGAAAACCTGAAGAAATTCCGCTTTGTATCTAGAGATAAGGAGGAAAAATTGCCTTCTGTTTCTTCTTTGAAAGTCTGTTTTTCATCAGTGTGTCAAAACACAAATGAGAAGAGGGATAGTAGGGTGGTTAAGTGATATTGGCTATAATACTGCAGCTCACTGGGTGTTGAGAGTGGTTGGATGCTGAATCAAGTAATTGAACCCTAAGGAGAGCCACACCTTCCTCTTCTATTTTGGTTGTGTTCAAAACCTACCCAACAAAGGATTGCAGTGGCTAATGTGGCATAACCTGAGGTGTCATTTAATTATTTTCAACAGTGGGCATACTGTTGTTGTAGTCACTCTTGTCTTTAGTGACAGAACAGGTATTAATCAC
This sequence comes from Pomatostomus ruficeps, assembly GCA_013400735.1. NCBI lineage: Eukaryota > Metazoa > Chordata > Aves > Passeriformes > Timaliidae > Pomatostomus > Pomatostomus ruficeps. The sequence continues at coordinate 111,020 of VYZT01050112.1, read as the reverse complement.
TGATGTTCATATTGGCTGTACTGGCTTAAGCTGAGTCTCCCTTTTTTTGTTCTTAGGCAGTTTGCTTTAGAGAATAGGTGGGGTACTATGTGTAGAGGAGTGTCTTGCATCCCCTCTATAAGCCCCTGGCCTGTGCTTAGGTTAGGGTAATGTAAATCCTGTTTCTAGCCATCTGGGATTCTCGAGAGTGCAAAAATGTGATGGGATTTCGTATACTTCAGCCTAAACTACTCAAGAGAAGACTTTGTTGTGACAGGTGTTATCAGGATGGTAACAGATATCCATTGGCAAGTCTTGGACAGCCAGCAGTGCCACAGGGCACAGTGCCAGCACGTTGTGGTGAAGGCTGGCTGTGCTAAGGATAAACTGTGTAATTCACTGAAGTATGTGTTGGGCTTCTTGATGCACTGCAGTTTGTTTTCAGACATTTTCCTGAGGCACAGAACACGTTTTTAGACCTTGTTAGTGGTCATCAGCCACTTCTTAGTGTGAATAAACCAGTGATGAGGACTAGTCATAGCTAGAAGAGTGACCAGTTATCAGGTACTACTAGAACCTGGTGACCAGTCCCTGGAAACTCTCGTGTTCATTTCCAAGTCTTTTTTTGTTTCCAATTTTTTTTTTTTTTTTTTTTGGCGGAGAGATTGAGAGTATCTATGATCCAATAAATGAGCCATGAGCAATCTTAATTCCTTCACTCTTTAGCAGGAAGTCAGCAGCCAAGGCTATGAACTAGAATTTGAACAGTTTTGTCAAATGCTTTGTTTGCCTCTCTTCACTCAGTCAGGAACTTTTGTAACTTGTATGAAGGAGCCCTCAGGCTGGGACAGCTATGGGCCTGACTGGATGAGAAGCACTTGTTGAAGATATTTAGGGTGGAGATTAATGACTGCAGAAATGATTCAGGTTTTATGTACATCCTTAGGTTTGGAGGTGCAGAGTGAAACCAGGTGGGATTTCTGACTGGATGGGAGGAACACAGTGCATAGGAAACCATCTGAAGTGAGGTGTCTCTCTCTTTGGTGGGACAGGCTGTTCCCATCTCCCTGTAATGCACTGTACTGTCTCTGCTTAATCCCAAGTTTATAGCACTGTGCTGGGCTATATGAACATGTCCTGTGTTCTTCACAGTCCATCTGTCAGATTTGCACTGTCCCTAGATCTGAAAGGTTTCAGTGACTTTGTTACCTTGCATTTCTTCAGTGCAGCTGTAGAGGACAGCTTTGGCTGCTGCTCAGGACAGAGGCCCCATTCATCTCAAGGCTTGAAGATCATTTACCAACGTTATGCTCACTCAGTCATGATATTCAGCTTAACCCATCACCAGTTCTCAGTAATCAATATGAAAAAGAAGGTACAAATGTAAGCAGAGGCACTTTTACATTTGTAGCTGTCCAACAGAATGAAGAAATAGCTCTGCTGCTTTGTACTCCCACAATAGAAAGTTTGAAGTAAGAGCAAGTCAAAAATCAATCTTCAAATGGACTAAGAGCCAAAGCCTGAGATAAGATCCTGATGTATGTTCCCTTTAAGCCAAGGGGACTCAGTCCCTAACCAAATGTCTTTAGCTGTTATTTATTACATTATTACAGTATTTTTTGGAAGTCATAATGTGTTTCAGTAGGCAGATAAGAAGAACACTCCTCAAACCATGAACTTGAGAAAATGCACATCTCAAACTGATCTTACCATATGTCCCATCATTCTTGTGCTACTGGGAGCAGCAAACAATCATTCCATCCCTCATCCCCTGAATCCCTGCTTCAATAAGGCTATCTGTGTTCTCCTCACCGGCCACCTCTTCTGAGCCAACACTCTCCTTCATTTCCTCCCTACCACGTTCAAGCTTCTCCCTGTGTTTGATCGTCTCTGTGGCCCCTTTTGAGTTTATCCTCTCTGAGATGGAATGACCCAAACTATGCACCCTATTCAATAAGTCTGAATAAGAGGTTTTCAGATGGTGTGACTATGTGTCCTCTTTTGTTAGCTATTCCTTTTTTAGTGTTTTATAGCATTCTGCTGGGATTTGTCAGTGTGACCCTGCTGACAAGTGAACAAGACCTACCCAGGCCTCTTTCCTGAGCAAGAGACAATAGCACATTCAGAGCCTGTCACTGTAGATACATACTTAAAGGTAGTTTTGTGCCCAGACAGATTATTTTGTACTTATCAGTGCAAACATTTTGTCATCTGCTCACTTTATATTATGTGTACCTAAGATGTAAGTCTTAGCTGTCAGCTTTAGATGTCATTATTCTGCATAATTTTGTCATGGCATTATTCAGTGCTTTCTCAGGTAGTTTGTGACCAGACTGAGCCTCACAAAGTCCCAAAGCACATCTCTGAATGGAATCCTGCTGGTTAACTGCTGACAAAATGACATTTATTCCCTATCTCTAGATATGAGAGGAATGTCCCTTCTACCCACTGATTGTTCAGCTTTCAGGACTGTACCATCTACCCTTTTGTAGATAAACAACTGGTTTCCCTTTTAATATGTTGGAAGGTATCAAAAGGATGGATCAGCTTTTTCTTTGGTTAGTTTCAAAAGCCCTTTCACTGTCAATGCTTGGAAATGAATCATATGATGCCTGTAATTAGGCATCAATTAGGTTTGCTTCTTTTGTACACACAATCTCTCCTAATCTGTGTCGTGCACATATGATTTTACAAATGGGTAATTCTGAGACACATCCTGTAATAACAGACAACATCAACTGACAGCTTATCATCCCATAGGCAATATGAGCAACATGAGCAAATACAAAATGTGTTTAAAATGGGCATTTGTGATAGTTTAAAATACATATGAATTCTGGTAATTATGAAAGTGACTTTTTAATTGCTCAGACTCTTTAACCACAACTGATTCAGTGATTGCTCTCACTTACATAGAACATAGGGGAATTTAATTGAAGATGTGAAGTTAATTTTTATTCTTATGACATTTTTAGAACAAAATCTGACTCATACCTCCCTCTAGTTTTTGCTCAATGTTCAACAAAAAGATGAATGTTTTTTATGATGGACTATAAGGTTTGATTGTCCTGCTAAGCAGCAGCTGCAAAATCTGGTGCAGTTTAGTGTGTGACAAAGCTGAATGTCAAGCAGTAATTCATTTGAATAGGAGCCAAGCTAATATTCCCTTACTGGGGAAACATGCTCACTAAAATGTTTTTATGGAACTAGGATGTCAGATTCATGATGGAAATTTGGAAACTCCTGTTTTCGGTGCACTTAAAATGAGTTGTTCAGATGAACAAGCCATTCATACAGACGTGTGGTTAATACTGGATACTGGCTTAATCTTTTAGTAATCCAGACATTACCATATGGACAACCTGCACAGATTGATCTGATGAGGCCTCACTGGATAAATTAATATCCTGCTTCAGTTAATTTGCTGAGATTTTATGTTAGCTTTTATCAGGAGGAACAAATTGCTTTTCAGCACGTAGTTTATTCGCAGTGACATATAAAATGAGACTGATGACAATCAACACAGGTTTAAGGCAGCTTGTTTGACAAGCAGCTCGTGATGGTTTGGACAGTTAACTGGAGGGCTTTCTTTCCATACTTCATTGTTTGTAGCCAATGCACAGCCTTTCCAATGTGGAACCGCCTTTGCACGTATCAGAGAATGCACTCAGTTTTCTCTTAAATTTTTCTTTCAGTGATGTACCCGCAGGAATTTCACTTAATGCCATAATGAGTTATTTAGTTTTGTTATCAACCTCTGCTTTCTCAATCTTCTGTCCTGTGAGGAACTGCCATATTCCTCCTCTGTAGTTCTCATTTCCCAGGGCATATACAAAGGCATCCACCGTTGGCACAGTCTTGGCAATAAGGGCAGGAATCTGTCATGAGACACAACATTTATTACCAGGAAAACACACCGAGAAGCCAGTGGGCTGATTTCAGCCTATGTTCAGTTTCCCTTTAGCAAAAAAAGCCTGTCTCCCATGGTGTTAGCTTCCTACTCCCAGAGAGGGGAGAAGTAAAAGCAATTTGGCTGGTTGGAAGTAATACTCAGGAAATCATAGTCTCCAGGAGAAAGAATTTAGGTTGGAATTGCCTGAAGCAGGGATAATTCAGTTGAGAGTCGATACAAACACTTAGGAGAAGTGAAAGGTGTGCCATGGACACCTTCAGATGGATAAACGGGCTGATGTTGCTAACATATTTAATGTGGGATACTGAATACAGAAATGAGTTTGCTGACCTGAAACTGGGCTGGTTTTGGGGAAATGAATGAAAATGGAAAGGTTTGATCTGGTGGCACTGAGTCCCAGCAGTGGTTTTTGAGCCAAAACTGAGAGAAAAAAGGGGGAAAAGGAGGCAGCATAACCTTAAGAGTGATCTATTACAGCTTCCTTGAGGAGAGAGAAGTATTAGAAATATGAATGACACAAACAGTCTCTTTGAAAATTCTGAGCTGGTACCTCGCTCTGGGAAGGACACAAAAAGCTCCATGGAACAGTAAAGGCTACAGACCCCTAACTAACTGCTGAAGAAAAATACCCCTGGCTTCCTAAATTTTTGCTTGATCAAAGCAGTAATGCAATGCCTGTTATATCACTGCGCTTACCTGTTTTCACTAAAAAGTGGTGCATGAACAGAATGCTTTGGGGAAAAGGACTGCCTCTTATATATGTTTTTACAAGTAAACCCAGTTGTGAGTAAACTGGCATTGTGGCATAGAGGCAGAGAGAGGAGAGGGAGGAGAATGTCACTGTGTGGATCCTGGGGTGGCACGGACGTACCATGCGGTATTTCGGGGGAATGAACATCACGTTTTCCACTGCTGCATAAGAGCACAGGAGGCAGTAGGGACCCCAGCAAATGACCAGAGTCTTCAATGGTAAACCAGTGTTAAACTGAAAAACAAGAGCAGTAGGTTTCTTTGTGCTTTGCAATCACACACAGCAACAAAGGGATGGGAGAGGTCCTGAGAGACTGTGGTTTGTGTTCAGTAGCAGGAGAGGATCAGCCATCAGGATATGGGACAGCACAGTGCAGCAGCACCAAAGCCCTGCTTCTGGGTGTGGGTGGGGCGTGGCAGAGGTGGTAAAACACCTTGTGGTAGATCAGATAATCAGAGTGTGTACTAGGTATAGAAGCCATGGCCAGTAATCAGTGCTGAGGGGAGAGTACAATGTGAAAATTTAAAAACAGATTAAAAGAAATGATATTTTGCTGACTTCTTAGATAGTCTTGCAGACAAACTGTGTGAAGCCACTTCTATGGTGGTGCAGCAAATGGGTGCAGTAGCTATGTTGTGGTAGTAGGATTCCTCTGTCCTTCATGCTAGGGCCCTATCCATGGTGTTCATGGCCAGCTGTTCCTAAATACCTTATAAATAAGTATTAATGATTAAGGCAGTGATAATTTCATCCTTAAATTTTCTGCATTGTAACTTGTCTGAACAGCTACAGGATACTGTGAGGAAGAAATCACATGCTAGTGCATATAAACTCACTGGAAAAAAGGTAATAGACATAGTAATGAACACTGAGATTTGTTCAAGAAATATATAGAGGGCACATGTACTTATTCCGGTGAGCTACAAACAAGTCTGCCTGGCTGTCTCTGTTGATATAACATTACTCTTGAGAACTGACTGTCTTTACTGAGTGCAGGGGTTGGGCTGTGCCCACCAGCCATGTATAGTGCCCCAGACTGCATGGGCTGCACATCAGCAAACAACTCATGTAATCACCACATTACATTCCCATAAACCTGCCACAACAGAACAATTCCTTTGTTTCCAGCTCATAAAGATTTCTGAATTTCCTCAGCCAAGTGTAAACACAATGTGTATGGGAAGGCCTTTCTCCCCCCATGGGGTGCCCGTGTGTTTCCTTGCAGAGCTCTGGTTCTGTAGTTCTGTCCGACTCCCTCAGCCATAAGCCAGAGGCCTGTATCAAAGCAGGAAATAACAATCCTTCCCAAGATAAATTTCTCTGGATAAATATTGATATGCCATTGGCAAATATTCTGTATGTTCTGTGTTTGTTTTCTGAGGAGAGTTGGACCAGCATTGATGGAGGGAAATCTTCAGGATCACTAGTCCAACTCCCTCTTTGATGGGGAACTGTTTACAGCACTGGGTTGGGGCAGATGTGGCAGTCTGGTAAAACACTGACATTTCCAAGGATGGTGTTTCCATGAACTTTCTGAATGGCCCCAACCTGTGTTGCACTACCCCCCTACTCAAGTAGCACTGGGGAGTTAGGACAGAAGCAGCTGAGTAAAAGTCTTTGTGAAAGAAATTGTTTTTTTCCAAGGACTTTGTCTGTACTGGCTATAGCCCTGTTTTGGCAAGGTGATTGCAGGGGCTGAGGGAGCTTTCTTACCTTAAAGTGCCCACTTTTCCTGAACTTTTGGTGTATGGACTGATAGGCCGTCAGCATGATGAAGCCTGGGATCAGGAAATTGAAAGTGGACAGAGCAAAAAGGAATGTGACATAGTTTCTAGAAAAGGTGAGGAGGGAAAAAAAAGGGTGTTAATTTCTCTTTAGTGCACCTCAGTAAACTTGCTGTAAATGTTTAACAAATTGTATTTTTAAAATTGCTGAAACCACTTTTGTCAATGTGCTTTAGGTGCAGCCTTTGCTGGAGGCCAGTTAAGCTGTGCCATGCTGTTGTGTGTGGGATGGACAGTATTGCAGAAAACCCCAACAGGTGTTTGTATTCTAAACCCAGACATCACTACTCAGACATCTATGCCGGACTGCAAGAAGCCAAAAGCATTCTGAAAGAGTTTCAAGCCCTAAGCCCAGAAAAGATGCAGTGTATAGATGAGTGAGGGAGTAGCAGAAAGCTGAGCACCAGCCCCTTCCACAGAGGAAGCTGCCTTTAGCTGTTCCACGAGCAACCATGCAAGTCAAGGCAGCTGTGGGTGATGCCTGCCTTGTCCCAGCCTCTGGGGAGGAACAGCTGCCCCAGCAACAGCAGTGGGCACAGCTAGGGGCTTTGTGTGCCACCAAGGCCATCCTAGGGGATGGCAGCCTCCACTCTGCTCCCATGGGAGCTAGCCCTGGCCCTCACCTGTCCCCTTTGCTGTAGTCCAGAGTGCAGCAGGTTCGGAGGGGTTCGTAGTCGTATTCTCCCCACCCCAGCAAAGGCATCACAGACCAGAAGGCAGCAAAGAGCCATGCAAACACCATCATGGAGGCAGCCGTGCTCCACTGCAGCCTGCTCCCTGGGGGAAGAGAAAAGAGGGTCTCCATGCCCCGAACAAAACCACTGGAAACAGCTGTCAGGCCCCTGGGCCTCAGGCAGACACAAGCAGTTGTCTGTGTTTTGTATCCTGAAGCTGACCCGAGTCTGGAGGAATCAGTCTTACATAAAACATGAAGGAAGCTTTTAGGAAACAGCAAACTGCACTTCCCTTTTGTGTGTCTTACCTAGGCAGATGCTGTATTGCTGCTCAGCTTTGCACCATGCCAGAGGTACAGCTGCTGTTACAAACATTATATTGAATTTTGGGAATGTGTTTAAAGACACAGATGAGGCAGAGAGTAGAATGAACAGGGTGATGCAATAAACAGTGTTTGAAGAAACTGAGTCCTATTGCAGTGTGGGTCAGATCAGAAATGTGACTCTGCACACACTCCCCAGCCCCTGCCTACTTCCTCCCTGCCTGCCCAGGAGTGCAGGGAGTGTGGGGATATCTAATATACCCTGTTCTAAAATTACTGGCCATCAATATATACGTGAATTTATATATACAACCTGACAACAGAGCTTGTTCTAAAAAAACTACTGGACAAGTAATTTTGCCCTTAAGATCATCACTTAGCCTGTAACAGGAAAGGTGAAGCTCAGCATTAGTAATTTCTTTTCTAATTTTATAATAGTGTTCCCTTTTGCCTATCTCATCCGCTTCAATCAAATACCATAGGAATGAAATGAAAGATTGGAAACTTCAGAAGACACTGGAAGTATTTCTTCATGGAGAACGCAGGCAGGCTTCCTTGCTGCTGCAGGATATTGTGCTGGCCTCACTGCTTGCATGTGAAAAGGTCTGGATAATTTTATTACGGAGGCCAATGTCTGTCGTCATGCCCATGCTGGGCAGCCCATGACGCCAGCAGCACCAGCAAGGAGAGCAGTGACTTTCCACAGCACTCCTTTCTAATCAAATCTCCCCTTAGGGACAAGTAATGATGTAATTTTCACTGAGGCCGGGAAGCAATCTCTTTGTCTGCCCTTAGACAGCAGCGTCACGACAGCAGGCAGGAGGATTCAGGCCAATCCTGATCTTTCCCTGACAGGTGAAGGACTGGGGATGAGGTGCATGAGGTGAGTCCCTGCCATGGGGTCAGACGTGGCTGACTCGGGGGTGAAGGACATATGGGGGCCACATAGGCTGGGCATCCCCATAAGGCAGTAGCTCCAGGAAGCACCACAAACTCTACAGGAGCTCTTTTGTGTTGTACTGTTCTTGTGTACTTTAAAAAAGGAAAATAAAGGGTGTTAGTGAAACTGCCCTTTTACAGGAGTTCTAGTTCTACCCATCTCCTTTTTCTTATCTTCCAGAGGTTCTTCAGGGAAAAAAATTAAAGTTTGAATTGCACTAAAAATCAGCTTGGAAAGTGCATTTGGTGCAGGTGGGTGTTCAAAAATTAATCATGGGAAAAGACAGTTGTACACATTGCGATTTAAATATCAAGGAAAATTAAAGAAAATCCTTTGTATGAAATACTCTAGGTTTTATATTCAGTAGTTGCAAAAAAATTTCCATTTCTTAGGAATTTAAAACATTATTTTGTAATAATTACTAATGAAGAATTATTAATAAGGACTAATATCTGTCTTTCATCTGATTACCACATAGAAGATATATTTTGGCTGCAAAGACTTAAATATTGCTCTGTAGTACTGGCCTAATATGACTCTAGAATAACATAGATGAAAATAAAAGAATAGTTTTTGATTTAGGGACTAGAAATACAAGTACAACTTTTTAGTAATTTGTAATTATTCTTAAACTCCCAGTCCTAAGAAGCAATGTAGCCTAATCACCTTCTTACTTTAGTGTTTGTGCCTTTTCTGTGAAAAACTGTGAAGAAAAGTTTATTTTAGTTACTTTTCCAGGGGAGTTGGGGATCACCATTTTCTTGTTAGATGTAGAATAAAAGAACTGTGCAATAATGGAGTCTGGCACCAGGCATGTCTCAACAGCCTGCCTTTGGAAAGCTCATTTCTGGGGCTGAGCTCATCTGTTCTCTCACAGTTAAGGGGCCTCACTTTGGATGCTAGAAGACGAGAGAATCAGAACTAACCAAATTAAATTTTTCCTTTTGGCTTTGGCCTTTTGCAAAATGAGATTAATAGCGAAGTAGACCTGGTGAAATCAGCTGTTGGTTGACCCTCCAGAAAATATTTACACACACACACATACATCAGAAGCAGCTAAAAATATAGGAATGTAAAATTAAACAAACTTGAGATTATTTTAGTTTTACCCAGAAAAAACACTTTCGGGACAAGAACAGTGGAAGAACTGTGCTGTATTCACGTGGCAAAAATGTCCTCCTCTGGGAAGGCTGAGAGCAAGAGCACAGGCTGAGAGCAGTTCAGTTGTTTTTGTGCACAGCAGGCCATTGATTTACCTTAAAATGCCTTTTCTTGGCCTGATAAAATTTAATGTAATAGCCATGTAGGTCCTAATTCAATTAAATGCATATGTATGGAGTTCAGCATATGCTTACAGATATAATTCCTAATTAGGGCCCAGTGCTGGCAGTTTGGTCCTATTAAGTCTAATCACTCTTGTGCTATGGTTTTCTCTCTTTGAAAAGCAAACGGGAAGCCTCTCTTTTTCAGAAAGTGAAATATTAATACAGGGAATTTTAAGCAATTTCTGTAATTCTTTTGGAACAGAAAGACTGCTCCCACATCATTCAGAGATTACTACAATTGTGATGCCAAAAGCTGAAATTTTAGGAAGTGCAAGATAGACCATGGAACCTTAACCTTTTTGAATATGATGGCCAGTTTTTAGTGATATAATCATAAGCTATATCTCTGTGTTTAGTTTGTGGAAACATTTATAAATGTATTTTTTTTAAGATTTATGATTTATTCAAACATTTTTTCAAACATGATTTTTACAGAGTGAAAATTACATCTCTGATGCTGTGGCTACCTTTCAGCTAGATTTCAGTCTGCTGTTCAAAAGCAGTGTCTCAAGCAAAAGGTCAACAGGATTTTCTATGATGGAGGGGAAAAAAAGTCCCTTTTCCTCATTCTTGCAAATGGTTATAATAGCTCTATAATATTAAAGTATAATATATTCCAGGACAGTATGGCTTGTACCAAACTTTATGGCATGCATCATTTAAAATTAGCTAAGCTTGTCAAAGACAGAAATATCTAAAAATCTGATAAGCAAAAATATAAATCAGTCATTAGGAAAATAGGTGTTAGCACCTACTTCATCTGCAGTGCAAAAAACACCAGTCACTGGTCCTCATAAATATTCATTTTTTGTAGGAATAAGAAAGCTGTAACGTGTAATAGCTTCTTTTGTGCATATCATTATAAAAAGCTCTTTAAAATAACCTAATTAAGGGATTCCCCCCCCC